>JANPWX010000138.1:924970-967470 GCA_024734555.1 Trochalopteron elliotii
CACAGCCACACCTGGCTCTGGCCCCTCTGGAATCCCCTCTGGAATACCTGTACACATCTGCATAGGGAGGGGCCCTGCAGCTGCTTGCTAGACCCTCAGCTGCCCATTTTTAGCACAAGAAAGACAAAGCAAGGAGCCTTAGATTATATAAATTTTACTTTTTGTAGCAGGGCCCAGCAAACCAAGGAAAGTTTGCAGCACTAGCAAATGGCAAATAATCCATTAGCTATGGATATTTCAGCACGTCTCTACTTTTATTATAAGTTAGCCTCTCTAAACCATTGACTTAACAGAGAATCATTATAAATCCCCATTTTGAATTTTTTTATTAGCAGTATTTATCACCATCTCAAAATCAATCCTATATTTTTAAATTAAAACAAATGACTACTTGTACTGCAATCAATATGAGTACATTTCCCTTTTTTAAAAGGAGAAAAAATGGAATACAAAGAAATGTCCTTCTTTGGCTGCATCAATCCAATTTCAATATAATTCAATATTTAATAAATATAATCCTCCATGTCTGTGCAGGGAAACATCATAAAAAATGCAAAAGGTTTCTTGGTGTCCAATAACTTGTATGAAACAAAGTGTTTCCTTATTCCTTCCGTAAATACTGCAGTCATATGCTACCATGTTTTGTTCTTCCTGCTTATTAGAAAGAGTTTGCTCTGATTATGTATAAGAAAGGTGGTTTACATATTTCATGATTAAAAATCCAAAATGCCACCTACCATCTCCAGGAAAATATCATCTTTATCTCTTTGTACGTCTTTGACTTGTCGTTTTTGAAAGGGCAAAAAAGAAAAACCTTATATAATACCTAATTTGTACATCTGTGGTTTCCCTCTGACTTGCATAGGCACCATATGTTTTTAATTATCATAATAGCCTTAAAGAACCTGTTCAGTGGGAAACACATATGATCCTTTTATTAGTGGTTTGCAATTTTAAACAGTTTTAACAGAAAAGGTCTGGCTGTAAGGGACTGAGAAGCACAGAGGTCTAAAAACCCTGTTATTGACCTCTGAAAGCACGAGTTCAGATCCCACCCACCGAGGTGGGACCTGGCTCTCCCTCCTCTGACAGAGGTAATCAGTCGCATGTGGAATGGCTCTTGTGGACCTTAAAAGACATAATCTCCAATCTCAAATGACTTGATGTTTCAGTCAATAACTGGCACGGTGAAACCAGGGTCTATAAACAACCTCGTGTACCCACTTTGTGCCTTCTCCTGTCTAGCAAATGCTCACACAGCAATGGTGCTGTAGGGGAAGCTCTGCGAGCTCCAAAAGCCCAGAATTTCAGCAATTCTCATTAGCCACTGCCCTTTCAAATTCCCAGTTTTGTCCTTTATGCAAACGCAAGACTGGCGAGCACGCCAATATCCCAGTCATTCGGAGGTAGGAATTAAATTTAACAAGTTCAATTCACTCCTGATTCTGGACATCTAAACACATAATCAGTCTGATAATGTTATTAATTATCATTCAAGTGACAACCTTTGACACTGGCATGCTCCCACAACCTCTCTACTCCAACAACTCAAACAGAAAATCGTTGGCATGAAAACCCACAGTCTTATGAACAGAAATTGCAAATAAGCAGGCACTGAACATACAACGGGGAGTGAGCAAAATCCCCCTTTTCAGAGAGAAAGCAGAGGCTTACACAGTAGCTCAATCACTTGACCCAAAATGAAATTCTGCACAACTTCATCCCAAAACAGATAGTTTTCACCCCAAACAAAGGTCTGTGGGGAGAAGAGGGTGGGGAGGGGAGCCTAGCTAAAATTACACTGAGGCTGGAAGTCGTTAGGGCTCCATCTCAGGAGATGGATGGGGTCCTCATTAGAATGAAGCTTTATTTAGACGGACAGACAGAATCCTTATTAGAACATTAGGCTGAAAAGTTTAAATGTCAGGAAATACAAAATTAGGATTCTCCAAATAAATGCTGAATTGGAGAAAAAAAAACCTTAGAGCTCCCTGTACAGATCCCACTGGAGATACTTAGGAAAAATGCAATCACTCAGGAATTGCAATCTCCCATGCCAATCTAACCCTTCAAGGGTATTCTTGGAAAACTCTGTTTCACAGAAGTCAGAGGAGATCCCTTTTCTTGGGCAAAGTGGTTTCCAGTCATAAACTGATGCTATCAGCTCCATCCCTGGCTGCACACTGAGCCCAGAGGGAAGAGAGGACTCAGGAGCTGCCATCTTCCACCACCCATTTCAGGAAAAGTCCATCCAAAAGGGAACATGCTGATGTTGGACACCCATTTCCAGCTGCACAGGCCCCAAAAACTGTGAATCAGCCATACTTTGCCCTTCCCTGTCTCATTCCCCGTTCCCAGGCCCTCTGCTTTCTCCAGGGAAACTCAGGTATTTTGCAGAGATGGAAAGACAGCTTAATTATCTTGCATACAAAAGAGATGGTCATAGTTTTCCATTTTACCTGCAAGCTAATGGATCTTGGGATACCAGACGTGGATGCTCAAAATCCCCTCTGGAGCCCTTCTGGTGATTTGTCGTCTCTTGGTTGCCTTTGGTGCACACGGATCTCTGCCGAGGTAATATGTGAGCTATTGCACACTAAAAGCAGATTTTTGAGAGAGGAAGCTCAGGCACACACACACATACACCCATCCCCACCCAGGCCCCCTCCTCCCCCTCATCCTGCACCTGGCTCCCACGTGCAGGGACCTGAGGAGGATCTTCCCATCTCCCAGGTTCCATGGGCCAGGCAGCAAAGGCACGGCAGGATTTGCTCCTGAGAGCAGAGCTCTGCTTGGCATGGTCCTTGTCCCTCATCCCAGGGTCACAGGAAAGGGTTGTGGGGGCTGCTGTCCCCCACACCTTGCTGGGACAGACCCAGACAGCTGGGGGGAGGGACATGCTGACTGAGCAGCCATCTCCATGGGCCTCACCTGGGCTCACCCTATCCCTCCTGTACGCAGCAGTTCATGGCAGAGGGTCACCCACCTGCACACTGTAGACCTGTCCCCTTTGCCAGCCTCTAGGCCTCCACACTGAACTTTCTACTTGGGCCAGAAGGGGATGCTTATAGAAATAGATTTTCTGCTGGAAAATGTAAAAGAGAAATAAAATCTTGCATTTGATCACCTATAAATAAAGACTCCTCTTTTTAGTAGTTTGGGGCTTTTGTTTCCAATATGAATCTAGCACAAATTTAACTTTCCTTTCCCACAGCCTCACCCATAGATCATCAGGGTGAAGTTTTCTGGTGGAAGAGAAGTGCTCAGTGTTTAGCTTGCAGCATGGGAAGGATGGCAGGGAGCACCATGGTTGCAGTCTCACAGCCAGAGGATGATCCCTGACCAGGCCAGACTGACTTCCACACAGTCAGGTGTGTGTACCTCACACCACCTTCTATGCAAGTGACTCTGCCAGCAAGGGAGGGAGCACAGAGGGAGCATATCCCACCAGGATGTATTTCCTCGCCTTTGGAAACACACATAGGATCCACCCATCCCTCCACTGAATTGATGGCTGCCACCACCAAGCACAGTCAGCCCAGGGACCCCTCATGCTGCAAGGCTCAGACAAAGTGCTTCCACTTTGTCTTCTTCTTCTCCCACACACGTACAAACACAGTTCTACCTTAAGAGAAATCCCAGCTCTGGGCCTGAGAAAACTCTTTCTTTTCTCTCTTTAAGGATCCTCCTTTCACAGTAAGGATCTTCCAAATTTCCAGAAAGTGGATAACAACAATACCACTGTGATCCCATCTGCACACAGCAATGGCACTGTAATGCATAGAGCATAAACCACCAAATTCCCACAGACAGCATCTGTCTTACTACAAACAATGGACCATTATCTTGTAAATAATTCTGATTAAGCTGCAGCATTTTCCCCAAACAAACAGTAGGGGAGCAGAGGGTGAGGATTTTTCTAGTGGGAGTGCCGGTTTTCTCCTTCCCCAGCACTGACACTCAGTTTTTTATTCAACTGATTGGCCCCCTCCCCTCCCTGCTCTGTCCCCCATGGCTTGGTTTTCATCTTCTGACCTTATCCTGCTGTCAATCATTTTGGCAACTAAAGAGGGAACCGTCATGTTAATGGGATTCCCACCTCTATCCTTTGGGAAAGCTTTTCTGGTTTGTTTTCTTCTTTTTCACCCCAATGTACAGTTATATAACGATTAGTGAATACATCCACAAGCGCTCCCGTTATTAAACACTTCTCCTGTCTGGGGAAAGCTCAGCCACACTGCTGGGTGCTCTTTGGTGCTGGCCAGGCTTTGGGGACATCTGGTTGTGCTGGTGATGTGTCTCGGTGTGTTTGGCATCTGGATGAGCATGGCATGGCTGCAAACTTTGCTGGGCAAAAGCTGTCACCCTCTTCAAGCTCCCAGCAGGGAGAGCAGAGCCCTCAGCTGCCAGCAGTGGGGAGTGGGGCGGGGGCTCTCCAGCCCCCAGGAGCAGCACACTGCTCTCCTCTGCACTCCAACTGGCAGGCTGAGCCAGCAACAGGTTAACAGGCATAATCTGAAAGGGTTTAAAAGAAAACCAAGCACACAGACTGGAACACGGTTAGGTGTGCAAAGGGAAAATTGAAATGAGACAAAATCAGGGCTAAGGTGGCCTTTTTCTAAGTTTCTCAAATTGATTTATGTGGCAGCTGTGAATTGAGGAGAGCCCCAAAGAAATTCTGAATTTCATCTTTAACCTGTTCATCTCAATGCATAAACCTTTTCTTATGTCTCTCTTGATAAATGTTGCATTCCTATATGGTTGAAGTGTTGGGTTTTCTTCCCCGCATCCTCTTAATTTGCGTTGTTATTCACATGATAATTTTGGGGTCAAATACAGTTCCTGGCTTGAATTTTTTTAAAAAATAAATAAATAAAGGAGCAAGGACTAACACAGGATGGGAGCATTGAACAACAGGCAAGTAAAGTTTTAAATTCCAAGTCGTGAACTGAAATCACTGACATTCAATAAAAAACCACACAAGAGCCAATTCAGCCACCAGACCAGGATCTTCTGAGCACCATGGGGACCAGTCACCCTGGCCCTCAACAGCAGGGAAAAACTGTGGCAGACAGTGTGGCAGGACCTCAGCCCTGACAAGGGGCTGCTGACACAGGCACAGCAGTGGGCTGGGGAGGGAGCAGCCCAGCAGACTCTGCTGAGCCACCCATCGCCTGCTGTGGCTGGTGGCACACGGGGCTGGGGCTGCCCTGATGGCCAAAACCTGGCAGCTCAGACAAGCTGGCACCCCAAAGAGTCCTGAGGTACAAATTCATGGATTTGGTGAAAAGACATTATGGTCAAAGCATGCCACAGCTGCTGCAGAGAGCCCTGAGCACCCCCTGAGAAGGGGTAAGAGAGGTTTTGGTGATGGGTTCTCTGGCTGCTTGGGAAGTCAGACCCACCCACACTGCTGGGGCAACACAGCCATGTGCCCACCCAACCCCTATCTGCAATGTGTGTTTATTTCCAGCAGTAAATTTTTATAACTTACTGTAGTTATGTCAGAGAAGGAAGCATTTGTACACTGAGGACTTGTATAATGTTCTTCATCTTCAAAGTGTTTTACACACATTAATTAATTCATTTATCCTCACAGCACTCCTACCAGGGAGATAAGTACTATTATTTTCCATTTCATAATGTAGAATCCAAAGCAGAAAACTTATTTCTTTCCATGGTCAGTGAGTGAATCACAGGTAGGCCTGCAGGAGAAGTGAGGGTTGCCAGCTTCTGAATTGGATCCTCCCCTCCCCAAACCTTTTTTAAAAGACTCGTGTTCTGACAGAGTCATGCCACATATCGGGATATGCCTTGGGTTTTTCCTTCAGTAAGAGATAATTAAGGAACAATTCCCTCTCTGATCCCCAGCATGGCATGCTATTTTCTACCCCACTGCTGCTCTGCAGCTGAACAATGGCTGTTCTATGCAGGGAAGGGTGCTGCAGACGCCCTGGATCAGAGGAGATCAGCTTAAAGGGACTGGCTGCCCTTGGTCTGGCTCCACAGACAATGGGCAGCCAAGGCAGCCTGGGTGCAAATGCCTGACGTGGGGCTGGCTCCAGGGACACCTGTTTGTAAATGGCACTGCTCTGGGCAGGAGCCTCTCTCAGCTGGAATCACTCACACCCAGTATACCTATCTAGAAATTTCATGTAATAGGAAAATTGCTGTGGTTTTCCAGGATTTGGTCTCAATCCTAAGTGTAATCCTTTTACATTTGGATGGGAGGGGTGCAGAGTGCTCCTTTGTGGAGGTTCACCTTTGTGGTGTTGCTTTAAATAAACCTCTTTCCTGTCTGCTCCTCACCAGAAAATGCGTGGCTGCTTCAAGAGGCAATAACAATTACTGTGAACTTGAGTGACTCAATTTCAGGAGAGCTCAAAATCCAAAATTGTGACTGGGTCTTCTAAGGAAGTGTTCAGATCCAAGAACTTAAAGCAAAATCAGGGATGGCAAACTGGGAAAAAAGCCCCAGATTTTATAATTTCTGAGAAAGACAAGTTTCACCTGTTACAATCCTCGTTAGTGAAGACCTTGGCCACCCTGGTTTTTTTTTTTCCACTTTATGTTTTTTGCAATAAATAAACTGCACAAACCCCCAAACTTTCTAGGTAATTTTCAAGCTCAAAAAAGATACACTCATTAACAAAGTATGCCATGGCAGATTGCAGAAGATATGACCATGTCCTGCTGGGGAAAGGCCCATACCTAGATGTTGCTTCAGAACAATCAGAACAATTGTTTAGTGATAAATGTTTTTTGCATATGACTCATCAACCCTTGAAAACAGGATTCCTTATATAATATAAGTGCTGACACAGCCTTCACTTGAGTGGTGTGACTGCAGCTGTATAATTACAACTTTAGATTTGATGTTATGGACCTTAGGTTATGCCATTCAGACAAATGCTCCATTGTATTACAGAGATATTTTTTCCTTAGTCATATTGCCCACAGGACAATAAGGACTATATTCACAGCTCACTGCATAGAAGTTTAGGCATGGAACAGCCAGCAGTACTACACAAAATGGGATTATACCCGATGGGGGTTGAATGGATTCCTAATTGCCACTTTTTCTTGTCTATTTTTTTTTTCCTGTGCTCCTAGTTGATACTTTTTTGGAAGTGCTCTCCAAATAAAAGGAAGAACAATCTCACACTGAGTCTGGATAAATGTTACAGTTGTCTCACAAATGCTGTATTATTTCTAGCCCTTCCAAAATAATATAATTGTCCTACAGCTGAACCACAGATTTTTCTCAGTATGACACAGAACACTAAAATGTCAGGTCCTGACTCATGGTGTTTTGGTGGAATAAATAAAAAGTACCAATATGCTATTCAGAAGGAAGAGCATTAATGAAGATATGACACAGGGAGCCCCAGCCATGTTTTCCTTCAGCTCCCCCTGCAAGCTCAGCAGGGACAATGGGCCACCTGTCAGGGACCCCATCCTGGAAACACTTACCATGGACCTGGGTGGTGCTACTGGCACTGGCAAGGCTGGCTGCTTGTTCTCCTACACTTCATTTAGCCCAGGAGAATCCTACGTGTGCCTGGGGAGGGAGGCTATTCTCAGGATGCTCATCCCACATTCTTCCCATGGGAAACCAAAGTGAGAGTTCAGGGCTATTTGCAGAGTTGGAGCCATGACTTCAGTAAGGCTGGGCAAGTTTACCCAAAAATGATCACTCTGTATGCTCCTGGTATTTCTCCACTTGGCTCACCCTGGCCGAGCACCCTGGCACTAATATTTACACACTTCATCCACCCACACTGCTCATTTCCAACCCAGTGGCATCCACAAAAATTTCTACTGGGTTTTAAATAGTGACAGGGGAGAAACAGGTCCCACATTCCCAAGGTATTTTCTGCGACAGAGGTCACAAGTCTAATGCCCCCCCTTATATACCTGCCTAACCATACATGGCACCGTTCTAATGCCTTAAAAGGTGGGATTTTTAATAAATATCATTTACAAGGCCAACAAGCAGCTTTGCAGAGTTTGCCTCTCAAAGCATCAAACAACTGTGGATTGCATGAGTGGTCTTTGGTCTACGAAAAGGTGCAATGGTTTCTCAGAGAGTTTTCTTGAATTAATCAACAAAATGACTCAAAACTGCACTAATGGTTAACAGCTTTTTTTTTTATTAGCAACACTGAGATAAGTTATTGAAGCATTTTAGTATTGTTTTACATTCCATTCAGAAGTGACCTAACTTGTAACTCCATATACATTTAAAGATATAGTTTGACACTTATTCAGAAAGCAACAATTATTAAAACTTACATACCTTCATTACCAGGAAACCTTAATATATTTTCTAATTACTTCCAACAATACTCTATTCCAAAGCACATGATAACCCACTAGAAGTTTACACATTTCACTTCAATCACAGGTTTTAAATTGTGGATGTCAGAGTGCTGTTCATTGAATTTTACTGTCTTTCTTGGTTAATATTGGAAAACCTGGCACAATATATTAAGCTAGAAATATTGCTTAAAGAATATGAAAAAAGATAACTACAGTATTTTTTCCTGCTAAAGCATTACAAAATACAGGACCATTAAAAACTCAAATAGAAATGACAATAAATAACCTTAAAAATGTTAAGAGAATTTTCACTCATACTAAAGTCCATTCCCTAAGCTTGCCAAACACATAAATAACAGAACATATTCAGGACCTCTATTTTTGTACTATTATGATGGTTTGTTATATATTGTGGATGTATTGTGTATACATATATTAATGCTTACACTTAAGGTATATATTTTTTTCTTTGCTGAAACAATTAATAAGCCTCAGGTAATTATTTATCCCTGGCACTACAGGCATCTAGATAGGTGGGAACAAACCTCAGAAATCCCAGATATGCAATACTGTGCATAACAAGATCATCTGTGCATAAAGATATCCTAAGTTCCTTAGATTACAAAGATGAATTTGGTTATTTATTCCTGAAAGCCTGTAACATAAAATTATAATTGCTGTCAAATTAATTGTTTAAAATTGGCCTCATAATAGGTATTAATCGTACACTTAGTTTTGACTTACAAGAATGTCTAAATTGCTCATGTTTATGAGTAGTTATAGGAAATACTATACCTCAGACACAAGAATGTATATTCCTGAACCAAAACACAAACCAGAGCATTGTCTCACTTTGGAAAGACCTGGAAACATCTCTATGCCTCTGCCTAATCCTAAATTATAATTTAAATTTGACCTGGATACGACAAAAACAATAAGAATATATTGTTTGGGAGATGAAACTTAGAGCAAAAATCATACAGCTCTAAGCTTACATCATTATTTTGTCTCTGCAAAGAAAAGAAAAGCCTTTCTGTGCTAGGGATTTGCCTTGGTGCGGCTGGCCACTGATGTCTGAAATCAAGGCACATACCAAGGCCTCCTTTTGCAAACACAATCCCCCTTTCAGATGTGGTGCTGGGAGGGACTGAATGCCTCCAGTCTCTCTGGGAATAGGAGGTACTCAGCACTTAGCTGTATCAGATATTTTAGGGGTTAATTTCCAGAAGCATAAATGGAATGGGAATGTCGCACCACAGTATGGAGAATGGTAAGAACTAAAAGTTTTCAACAGTAAACAAAATGGTGATACCAAACTTATCACCTGAGTGATTTCTGATACAACAAAATGCAATCAAATTAAATTACATGAAAATAGCAATGAAATTTAAAGTCAAATAAACATAGGACCTGATTCTGCAATCCTTAGTCATGTAAGTAGTGCTACTCATCGAGAATGAGGGATGCAAGACTGGGCCCTTAGCTTCTGCTTAGGAAGTCAATGTTGATTCAGACAGTATCTCTTCTAGCCAAAAATATGCAGCAAAAGGAAAGTAACATAAACAAGGCTAAATGTCAACAGTGTTTGCAGACTTACAGACACCATCCATTTGTTTGTACTGAAATGACTAGCGAACCATTTGGCAAATACAATGCTATTCACAGACCGGCCCCTTTATCCAGCAACACAAACTTCACTGGATCACTGGCATTCCCAGTTAATTAAAAAAAGGAAGCAAGCCATATGAGTTTGGTTTGATATTGCCATGCAAATGGCAGTGTGACATCCAGAAGTGTGTCTGAAACCCAGGCGGGGGCTGAGGTGCTGATCTCCCGTTCAGAGGAACAGTTCGTGCTCTAAGAGCTGGCCTTGGACCTCCTAACTGAAACTAAGAAACCTCTTCAAAAGCACAATAGTGGGGTAAAGAAAAGTCTGCTGTAAAACTTCCATATCATTTCATTCTGCCTTGAAGGAAAAGAATATTCTGGTTACTCCTCCAACTGCAGATCAGGACAAAACATTCCTTAAGTGCATTACATGATACTTTAAATGGGCAGTCCTACAATTTGCTGCAGCAGGATGACTTTCCATTGCCTCTTAGGGCTGTCCTAGAGCTTGGATGTATCAGGCCCTTTGCATCTTAATACAGATTTTGTAATTTAAAAGATCTGTAATAAGGATTCAGGTGAAGCCATCACAAATAATTAAAAATCTTTTTCTGTGTTTCACATGTTGGTGGTAGTTCTGATGGGGTTAGCATTATGATCTTTTTGGTTTTGACACCTGTGGCAATAAGCAATTTATAATATCTAAATTCACTATTTAAACATTGGGGTAGAGCACTATAATTATGTGACAATAGCTGTAATAATCTGCCACAATTGATCTTCCCCTTGCCCAGCCCTCTTGTCTGCGCTGCAGTTCCACATTTGGAAGGCACCTCAGAAAGCTACAATGCTGAACATTTAAATAATTCTGTGCAATGCTGAAAGGTTTCTGCTGCAAAGGAAACTGAAAGTGCTCAGCCCTTTGCAGGATCAGAACTCCAAAGCTGCTCCCATGCATCAGAGGGGCCCTGCCCTGTTTTCATACAGTGAAAGAAGTGATAATGGGATGGAGCCTGTGCAGGAGAAAACAGCACTAATTGCAGAGGAAAGCAAGCATGAATGGAAGCAAATTAGATTTAGAGACAACATGGAACTAATACTTTTGGACATCATTAAGTGTGGATTCAACAGCACTAACCCATTAAGCAGCCAGCTAACGCCCAGGACTATCTCTGGCCAGTAGTTCTGTAGCCCATCAGCTCTCCTTGAAAGTCTAAGTGCTTCCCAAGTAGCAAAGGCAAGCAGAGAAATTTTACCATCTTGGTCACAAAGCAGAGAAATTTAAAGGGAAGGAGAGAGAGAAGGGATAGGGTCTTGTCATTAAAGGGTCTTGTGCACAAATCACAAGTAAATTAATGTATTGGAACAGAAGGTAGAACACTGTTATGATAAAACTACGTGTATATGGGAAGACAAGCAGAAAAAGAGAAGAGCATAAATGGAAAGGAAAACAGATCTTTCAAAACTTAAATACAAAACAGATCTAGAACCTCCAAGCTTAACTTGTCAATTCAGTGTGAAAGCAGAGTACACAGGTGCTCAAGACAGCTACTAAGCCATGGAGCCATCACCTTGGGTCTCCCCTCCCCACTGGGCTACTTGCTGCCAAGCAGCAAGGAAAGGCCTGACATCTTCTTAGGAACTGAGTGCCAGCAAAGATAAACAAGATCTACTCCTAGGCAGAATCACCTGAGACTCCAAAACCAAGTATAGTTCAGGAGTAACTCTAAAATTATCAATGCTCTTTTTTTTTTTCTTTCTCTTCATTCTGCTGTATAAGGAGAAATATTACAAAAATTCGTGATTTTTTCTCAGTAGCATTTTGACATGAAAATTTCTTTATTATGCAGTAATTATGGTTCTTTCCTAATTGTGTCTTTCATCCCTGCAGCCTGAAGCATGATAGGAACATAAATGAATTATGTGTACATCATCAATCTCTCTCATTCTCCATTACAGGGAAACTGAGGACTGCTTCCACATGTGCAGTGACTTTCTGAAACAACAATGTGAGTTGGTGGCATTCTCCTCTAGAAACAAAATTTTTCTTGTGCCAAGATTTTTGCTTAAAAACTGACCTACTATCTTAGGGTAAAATCTGCCATCTAAAAATGATCCACGTGGATTGCTGAATACCCCAGCTTGTTTTTAGGCAGCCAGAAATTCAACTCAATTAGTGTGGCCAGCCAAAGATGCAATCTCAGCTTACTGAAGCTGAAATATTTTATTTCAATTTTATTTCCTCTGTATTCTGACTACAGAAAGAGCACTATGTCTTGCTCTCTGAGTGTGCAAGGACTGTTATCAAATGCATCAATGTTTTCTCCTGAGATGTCAACAACACATACATCACTGGCTGTAAAAAGAAACACAAATGCATGGAGTCTCCCCAAACACAAAAGGAACATGAGATTCATGCCCTGAAACTGGATGCTGCAAGTGTGTCTCAAGTTTTCTGATCTCCCAGGCAGTAGGAGAGACAAAGGGAACCATGACTTTGGTCATGGGCTTCATGCAGGAGAAAAGGAAGGAAGACTAATAAATACAGGGTGCTCCTGACTGCTAATCTGCAAATGCAGAAACATCAGGTGGGATTCCCCACACTAACATGCACAGATGGAGTGTGATTTCACAGGATAAAATGTCACTGAGAAAATGAAAGCTCCCCCAAAACCACCACTTTCAAGTGGGTGGTGTCCAAGTCACTCATACAAAAGAAAGAGCCACTGACATGGGGCTTGTTCATACTCATCCACTTTTTCGTGAGATATTGAGAAAAATGAAATAATGTCTTTAAATAATCAACCTTTATACTTATGTTCTGCAAACACCAATAGAATGACAGAAAAGAATTTTAAAAAGCTATTTTTGGAAAGGGGAGTCAGAAGGACTCCCACTGCATTTTCGATTAAAAAATGGCTTAAAAAGTAGAACAGAGAAGCTTCTGTTGTTTCTTTTCTTCCTTCATACTTCAAGTCAAATCCATTATCACTGGGCAGAGCTTGTGAAAGGGATATGGTCTTTAAAATCATATAAACTCCAGCTATCACAAAATGTCTGTTGAATTGATTGGAAGATGAAACAAAAAACTAATGGAAGTAACATGACCTCATTTCAATAATAATATTAGAGGGTTTTTTCTGTTGTTGTTTTAAAAATCTTACGCCTGTGAAAAAATATAAAGATATTTTGCACAAAGCAACTAATCTTAGTTTTCCAATTTTTTTTAACTTCTTTGTTTAGACAGTAATTTCTCTGCTGTAATGTTTTTTTCTCTTTTGTTAATTGATTTTACTACATAAATGAAAAAAAAATCCAAGTAGGATTTTACCTGTTGTAAATTAAATCAACTATTAACTCTTTTTAATAATGTAAATGCTGATTTTGAAGAATCTGGAAATATTTCCCACTACCTAAATTGTTCTTAGTGCACTGAGACTCAGAAGTTTACAAGTAAGGCCACATGGATACTCAGGCAGATATTGGTTAAATGACAGATATTGGCAGATAATGACAATATTGTGAAGTCACAATGCTCTAAGGATACAAGTGAGACAAACTTCATGTGTAGATATCAGACTCTTTTTATCAAATCAACTAATACACATGGAAAATCAGAGAGTGGGCTGGAGAGGGGGTTATGGCTTTGAGCATCTACACTCTGCCAGTAAAGTCAGACAAAGCTCGCACTAACCTTAGGTTAACCAGGGGAATCACTCTTAAGTGCTTGCAGATTGAGGGTTTCACTTTAAATTGTCAGGCTTTAAAACTGTTGATAACGTTTTCTTTTCTTTTTTCTTTTCTTCTCTTTAACTAGAATACATTTTATTATGCATGTTCAGCTCTGACAATGAGTTTTCTGATTAGTTTGAAGGTTAAGTGAAATGAACATTACTGAAGTTTTTGTGTCCTTTGCTGACTCTGCTTTTTAAAGTGATACTGTTTTTCAAAGGATTTACACTCTAAAATCTCTTTCAAACAAACACTATGCTGACAAAATAGGAGCTAAATAATAAAAAAAATCTCAGTCTCATTTTTTCCAAATAGATTTAACTTTAATTCTTGCAAATATGAGGTGTGTGATATGAGGAAGTAAAACTGCAGTTTTGTAAATCAGAGGCTGGAAAGGGTAAAAGGTGGTTTTGTTTGTTTGGTGTGTTGTTATTTTAATTACCTGGAGGCATATTCTTAATCAGGCAAATCACAATTTACACAACTGCTAGTCAGAATAGTGGAAATGGTCAAGGGCAAGTACTGCATGTGTGTCATCAAACCAAACCAGAAAATTATAATTTAAAAGAAAAAAAAAAAAAAGGGGGAAAGCAAATAAAAGAAAGAAAATCTATTCAACACAGGTAGACACATTCCATGCACTTGGCCTTTGATTTCATTAATATTGTGGTAACTGAACATACCCTAATGCAAAGAAAGAAAGGGGGGGAAAAGAAAACAGAGAGAAAGCAAGGTTCGCTTGGCAAAGCATCCAGTGTTTTTCTTGGGTTTGTATATCAAAATACTGAAAAGTTTGCAAGTTACCATGTAAATTTTTTAAAACTTTTTCCTCCTTTGAGTATGCTAAAGCAGTAAGGATCCCCTTCCGATGCCACTAGCACAGATAGTCTATATTGCTGCTACTCTAGTTTAAAAAGCAAGTTCTTTCTAAAATCCTGTTTAAGTATGCATGCAGCACTGCTGATTTCAATGGAGTAGATCACATATAGGACAAGAATTTGGCCCACAGGGTTTAACATTTAAAAAAATGTATTACTAACAAACATGACTAAGTATATTTAAAGAGCAGCTTCATGATTCTGCACAAGTGTTTTCTGAAATGGTCTAAAAGAAGGTCTAAAACTTACCACACAAGTCAGGTCTCTTGATACATCCACTAGTTGCTGTGCTACTTGCAAGTCCATTAAAGGCTGCTAAGCCATCAGAGCTGTAAGCTCTTAGGACTGACAACATGTTCATCTGCTTCTCCAGGACCTGCGGACCCTGAACTTGTTCGGGTTTCATCACTTCTTGTGCAGTTTCATGTGAGGAGAGAAGATTCTGACTGTGCCACTGCTTTTCTGAAGCTTGTGGCAATGGTGATACGAGCCCTTGTGTGGGTTGTGAGGTGACTGCACTTTGTATATTGTCACCTCCTTCACTGCTTTCTTTATTTAGGGCAGACAACTGCTTATTCATAATATCTGGGTCTGTGTCAATGTCCTCATCTTCAATGTTTTCTTCCTTGGAAGATTCCATATCCTCAGATGAAGCTATGTCAGAAAGGTCATCAATAGCACTTTTATTTACAGAGTCAGGGAGCAGAATATTTGGGTCATCTTCGGATTGTGTTTTTATTTCGGATTCATTACTGGTGCAAGAATTTTGTGTTCCTGTGCCAATAACACCAGGATAAACGCCGAACTGCTTATAGAAGTCTGTTGTAAAATTACAAAAAGTGGATTCCATGTGGCTGGGCCAGGCAGTGCTCTTTTGCTCTCCCAGGGTCTCTTTATTTTGTCCTTGGGTCATTTTCTCAGAAGCTGAGTCCAGCTGGCTCAGCATGTTGGAAACTCCTGCCTCCTTGCTGGACTGCACAGAGGAGGGGAGCAAGCTCACTTTGTTCACCGAGGCTGAAACTTCTCTAGACTGCTCTTTGTTGTTGCCTATGAGGTTGTCTTTACGTTTAGCCTTGCCCAAGTGATTGGCTTGGAGGTGCAGAGCCATTAGCTCCACGGATGAAGTTGTAAAGGAACAAAATAAGCAGCCATGCCAAGCAATATTGTCTTGTACAGTGACAGAGGAGCCTGGCAGGGAGGTTGCATCGGGCCTTACTGACAAGTCCAGAGGTTCGTATTGCGACTTTTCTGTTTTCCGCTGTGAGGACTTGCTATTTATCTTCTCCTCACCACCATCTGAACCCAGAGATTTTGCTGAAAGTGGATCTGAGAGACCTTTATCCTTCATTTCTTTTTCTTTCTTCAAAGAACTTAGGACAAAGCTGTCCATGAAAGCCTGCAAAGACCCTTGAAAGTTCACACCGTTCCCGACCATGCTCTGGTAAGCACGGCCAAGTTCAGAGAAGTGTGTTCCTTTGGAAGATATGTCTGAACCCTTCATATTTTCTGAAGATCCTTCAGATGACATGCCAGCTGCTTGTCCTTGCTGATCTCCAGAAGACAGCATTCCTGACGTCCACTGCTGTGAGACCATGCCACTTCGGAAGTCGATACCGGGAAGTCCCTTGAAGGCTCCTCTCAATATGTCAGGTCTAATGAACACAGAACTTTTACTGGGTGTCTCATCCTTGTGTTCCTGACTTGCACTCTGCCCAGAGAGTGGCCCTGCTCCGTTCTGTCGCTCCCGATGGTGTCGTTCCAAGTGGTATTTGAGGGATGCAGACTGAGTACCAGCATAGTCACAATGTGGACACTTGTAAGGCTTCTCACCTATAGGTGTGGACAAAGAGGAGAGTATAAAGACAGTTAACTGTACTTTGGTCTATGGATGAGTGGAGAAATTAAAAAATCATCATTCCCTGCTGAAAAACAGGAAGGTCTTTTACTAATAATTCATTTTTAAAAAAGAAACACCTTTAATTGAAGACTAATTCCTAAACTGAGTATTTCTAAAATGGGTTTCCAGAATGTGGGGCTATTCAGGAATGACATGGTATCTACACACAATTAGCCATCCTTTTCTTAATCTAACATGTAGAAAACTGTTGTAGAATTAAAAGCTATGATTATGAAAATGAAGCATAACAATTTCAACCACAGTAATCATTAAAAGTACAAGTTTAAAAAAAAGGGAGACAAAGAATGTAACAAATGGATGGTTGCAATATTTTGTGTATACAATTGCTCTAAAATTTGTTTAAATTATACACATGGAAACCATTTTTAAACCTAAAAATTTTATGGCACTGTTACGCAAGACTGAAATGAATGATTTAAGTCTTGCTCTGCAGTAAATCATGGATATAATTAGCAAATGGCATACTGCACAAGTAATTTATCATTATTTGGAGGGCACCATTCCAGAAGGATTCAAAGATCTGCAGACCTACTGCATTGTTTCTAAATAAAGAACTATAAATACAGATTCTATAAAATATTAATATCATTACACTACATTATGATTGCAGCATATAAGAACATATAGTTAAAACAAAAGTAGTCTGTAAAAAAGAAATCGAGTAATAAAAAGTACAAAATATATTTAGTTTCTGTATTTGAAATTAGTATTATCTACTGGTTTTTGCAGTCCTTTAATTTTGTACTAATGACATTTCCAAGGCTCGAGTAGTAAAATGTGTAATTTACCTACCATAAGCACTTTTCTAGGTTTGGCTTGAATAGAGTTTTAAAACATATAAGAAGATTTCCATTAATTAAATAAATATTTGAAGCCCACTCTAAACTTTTATTGTTCTTCCTATACTTTCAAAGAGGCAGAAGATTTTACACATAAAATAAATATTCACATATAGTCATAAAGACATATCCAAAAAAGAATGTACATGTAAGCAAAGGTATATCTAGATTTTTGCAGAGCATTGTTAGCAATGCAGAATTTCTTTTAAAGGAAAAGGTATGGAAATCCTCACTAAAAGAGACTGAAATCCGAATGACCTGCAAGCTGTCAATATGGCAATTGTTTCTATGAGGGAGCTCTGCAGGAAGAAGAAACTGTGTTCTCTAGGTAGCTTTTTTTTTCCTAAGTGATACAAAAGACAAAGGCAAGCCTCTCCAAATGGTATAATGGAAACAATTGTTTTGAAAACTTCTCCACAGTAAAAATGCTGTATAATATTATGTAGTTCACCAAACCAGCTGGAAAGTTATCCGCTTTCAAATAACCTCAAAATCTGCTAAAAACAAAATTGAAAAGCTTTCAAACTTCTGTTATTTAAGCTAGAGGCTCAATTGAAGGGCTGGTAAATACTTGGGAAGCTGCTGCTCTCAACGATGACAGAAATTTACTAATGAGAGGCAAGCCCAGAACACCCCCATGGCCGTGGAGAGCTGCAGCAGAGCTCACTGACAGGAACAGGGGTTGGACACGTGCCGCAGCCCAGCCAGGGCTGGAGCACCTCACAAGCAGTGGAAATTCTAAATCCATAACGTAATCCTAAAGTTAAATGGTGAGACATGAGAGCTTTATATCAAACCACATCAATCGACCTTTTTAGAGGAGAAGAGCACAGAACCTCAAACAAGAGGTGCTCAGCAGAGGGAGAAGTAGTAATTAGCATGGTTCATGCTTTAGGCCTCGGTCCACACAGCTTAACAGAAGAAATCAGATTTAAACATTTCAACGAAACTTCTGAATCTTTCCCAATCACCTAATTAAGCTCTGGCGCTTCACCAATGAGGAGCAGGGGCTGTGTTTAGTGGGATTTGTGCAAAAACAAACAGTTCCTACTGAACCACAAACCTGAGACAGAACACTCCTGGTCTGGGCTTCCCTGGGCCCAGGTGGGCACCTGAGCATACACACACCCATTGCAGGCCTTTGAGAGCAGGGACAAGAGGACAGAGGACACTGGCTGTCTATTTGCATTTCTGCAGGGCTGTTTAGGAGTGTGCAAACTCTGACAGCTTTGCTGCCAGTCAGAACAGGGACACACAGTAATGCTGGGTTTACAGCATCCACACACTGCAGTATTTTTGGAGCTGCTTTCAGTTGTTCTGATGTTTGTCCAACCAGTTACTGTCAGCAGTCACTAGCGACTTCTGACACAACTTTAGTAGTTCAGGTGTTGCCTAATACATGAGACTTGTGAAAAACAAGTGCCAGGCTCTACAGGGTTAAATGTTCTCACTTTTGAATTTTCACTCCTGTTAATTGACAAGCTCTTCCTCAGCATCCCCTATGCCTCACGGAAATCTTTAACACAATTATACTGAACACTTCCTTTTATTCTAACAATAGTTCAGTGTGTTTGCATTGCACATCAAGTGGCACCATCAAAAAGTGTGTCCCAGCATTGCAAGGCACTACATCAACTGCTGGAGAACCGTTGCAGGGAGAAGGAGAAATTTTTAATAATGTCTGTACTGATGTCACTAAAAACATGCAGAAACTGCTTAAAGCAGCGTGCATATGTAAAAATGGGTACAAGTAAGTTTTAAAATGCTAACTAGAGAAAATGCTCGTTCTATTTTGCACTTGTAAAAATACCTTCAGCCTAAAGCCCTGGGCACAACATACTCTTATTGTGAATTGCTAAGCCTTGAAGTCATTCCATTTTCTGCTCTAAGGCCTCTCCACAGAGTGAGCTTCTTTCAGCAGAGGAGATCTGCACACAGCTCACCACCAGCACCATGAGCGTTGGACTGAGAGAAGACACTGACTGAGACAGTGTGATAAAAAGTTCTAATCTCTTCCAGCCTTGGTGTGCTGCATCTGTGGTGCTCCCACCCCTCACATGGCTAGAAATGAGATCTAAAGCTGAAGGCCTGAAATTGAACTCAACATGTAGCAACACAGTGTGCCACCTTTGCAATACAGGACTGGCCAAACAGCATTGTTCAAAGGGAGCTATTCAAAACCTCGCTGTTCTCTTCCAGATCCAAATACTGGCAGTGGCTAGTTTACTTCAAAGCAGTCTTAAATGCTGCTATTTTAAGGGCAGGCACTGGGAGAAGGGAGTAGGATGGAGTCAATCATCTTTGAATCTTTTTAATTTAGTCTGTCAGTATTTCCTAAATTCAGTAATTGTGCAGTTATTTAGATGCTACTTCATCCATTCAAATTAATAACCAGCTACACCCTGTGTAAGACTGAACAAATGACAAAACAGAGTTATAAGCTGCTGTGGGAAAAATCCCAGTCTAACCTCAAACCAAGCCAGTTTCAGTGGAAAACCCAAAGGATCACTAATTTTCAGGATTCTATCAGTGAATGCAGTAGCACATGTCCAAAGAACACTGCAGGGGACAAGGGAGGTAGGCCATGATTCTTGTTGGAAGACAACCTGTTTGTGTCTCGTACTTTGAGGAAAGGTTTCAGAGAATTCATCCTAGTGTAATGACTACTCTGGTATTATTGCCAAGAGCAGTGTCTGGATGAGTTATTTAACACTTAATATCAGTTCACATAAATTAACATTGCCATGTAGGAGTGAGGGAACATGACTTTTTCAAAATAATCCTCTGCATTTCATATCCAAGAGTCGTTTTTCATTGTTCACAAGGGCAATGGCCACCCTGAATTTGCTAATTCTCTGGCCCTTTTTGCAAGCCTGCAAACATTTTCACAATGGAGTAGGATGAGAGAATACTCCAGCATATAAAATTAACAAAACCAAAAAATCTTATAGGAAGCACCTTATCTGGGCAGCATAATCACAGTTCTGATCTACCTACTGCTCTGGTTTACAAGACACAAGATATCTCAGAGGAACTATTTTATATCGGGATGAAGTAAAACAATAAAAATCCAATGCTGCTTGTAAAATCTGCACAAAAGCTTGGCAGATAACTGGAAACAGACATGCTACCCAGTAGGAACAGGTCTATTTGTATAGAAGCTTTATAAAACAGCTATATACATATATATATATATATACACTCAGCTGTATAATCTATGCAAGAGATCCTCAGTCCTGCTCAGAACACAATCTGACCCTACTGGTCAGGGGAACCATCTGCTATGGGCTGTGCAAGGAGACCACAGCCAGATTATAACTAGATTTACAGATTTTAAGGCCAGAAGGGACAATTATGATCATCTAGTCTTATCTGTTCCACAACACAAGCCAAAGATCCTCACACGATAATTCCAGCATCAAAGTGTAAATACATTTTGAAACAAAACTTACTTGCTTTGGTTTAAACAAATTATATTTCAACAATGGCAGTGAATAAGACTCCAACATGTCCCTAGATAAACTGTTTGACTGATTAAGTATTTTTACTGCTCAAAATGTGTGCCTTATTTCTAGCTTGAATTTGTCCAGTGTTTGCTTCCTACTACTGAACGTTGCTACATTTTTCCCTGTTAGATGGAACATATTTTTTTAAGTTAAAATGTCTATTTCCTGAGGAAGGTATTTGCAGACAGCAAAACAGTCACTTCTTCCCCTTCTCTCACCCTTGAGTGGAATATCCTTCCCAATTTTTCAGTGTCCTTTTAAATTATGGGTACCCACTAAAGCTTTGATGAAATTTCAACTTGATAGCAATTTTATACAGTCCAAGACTGTGTTTACATCCATAGATTTAGCAATCAACTAACAGCTCATATTCTGTTGCTTCTCTAGCACAGTCCCAGGCCCAGTTCATCACTGCCGTTAGTATTTTTCCTTTACATGTTGCTGATTTAAAATTCATATTGTTGAAAAGAGGCCACTTGACTAAGTGACTAATCAGTGCCTCCCCATGATTTTCAGCATCTTACCATTTTTGTGCCATTGGTAAATTTTATCAACAGTGATTTTTATATAGTCTTCCTAATAATGACGAAATACCAAATAGATGGAGCTGAAAGCGCTGCTGTGGAACAGAGAGTTTATGTGTCATTTCATCTCTGTATACTGATTTTTGGGGGATTTTTTTTGTGGTTGTTTTGTTGTAGTTGTTGTGTTTTTTGTTGGGGGGATTTTCACATAGAACAGGCTACTTTTATGGGAAGAAACTTGTTAAAACTTCCTTTTATAAAATAAAATTGAATTAACTATGCTACCAATTATCAATTAGTTAACCAGCTCATTCTGTAATTTTACCCCAAACTTTTGTCAGGGTAGTCCTAATTTCAAGATCTTAATATTCTTTCTTTTGGGAAATACAAGAATAGCCAGAGCTTTTTTACCACTACAAGTGCCCTGGATCTTGCTCTGTGTTCTAAGATGGTTTTGGGGCATTTTTTTCAATGAACTTTAATGATTTGGAGAGCTCTTCAGCCAGGGCTTTAAAGATTTTATCTATAAGTTATCCAGTCTCATTCATTCTAAAAAATATTAAAATGCAGTGGGCTACAGCATAACAGCCTCATTACTTAATGGGAGCATAACTGTGTCATTGGAAAATGCTTATGAAAACCATCATGCTTCTTTCTGAGAACAGAGCAGAAGAGTATTTAGTCTTCTATACCACGGTTCATAATTTCTTATCCATTCTTGTCTGGTATTAGCAAGATACCAATTGTTTGGACAGCCAGATCCACAGAATTTTGCCCCATTTTTCACAACCCTCATAGACACATACATCTTTTTTACTATTGCTTTTAGCTTCCCTTATCAAATTTCTTTACTTCTATCTATTTAAACTTAGTGCTGTGAATTTCTTTATTCACTTTTCATATTTAAGATACAGCTTCACAACAATCTGTCCTGCACCCCATACTCCCTTTCCCCACTGAATGCCCCCCTCTCCCTTTTAAATAAGATTCCATGAGTTGTCTGTGGATTGTGCCCTTCTGCTCTTTGTGGTGCTGTTCCTCAGTACAGTGACAGCTGTGCACCAGGGCAAGAACCCCAACCCCAAACACTTGCAGTGGGGCTGTGACAGTCATTTGGGGACAATGTGAGTTGCAATTTGACCCGACACGTTTCTTAACAAGCTACAGTTTGCTTTCATGCAAAGCAAATGAAATCAAACATCTTATAATTCCAGAGAATACTGCTTAATGAAAATATTGAAAACATTTTCCAGCATTTTTTATTTTACCATTGAAACAGTTATTGATAACCTATTTTATCCATTGTGCAGTAGATATTTTAGAAATGAATTGCTGTATGGTTTAATTAGTTCATTATTATGCCTATTCTTACACGGTAATTTCTTTTATCATTCTAATCATTCACTTCACACTTTTTAAACCAAATGGAATATCAAAGGTTCTGTAGGATTATTTTTGGATCCTGCACATGTTTCACCCCACAATTAATCTGTTTGTCAGAAATACTAGTTAACTTCTTCTCTTTACTACTTGCTTTACTAGTCATTTTTCTCTATTATATAAGATGAAACTACCTGTAACAGGACAGAATTTTGACGTTTTTTCTCATTTTATTAAATATTTTTCATCTGTGCACTTGCCATCACTATAAAACATTTTAATTTTTATAAACTTTTATAATTGAATATTTTCCTGTATTTATATCTCATCTGCAATATTTATTCAGTCTTTTTACATGTCTTTACTTAGTTAAAACACAGAGAGACAAATACGGTTGTTGCTTTGCAGGGAAGATTCAGTACATTAATATAAACTGTACACAATTCCCCCAAAGCATATATATACGTTGTAAACCTGAAGACTTTTTACACAGCTGCTTATTGCTAAACAGTGCCTTGTCCAGAAGGGGACAATCTGTGTCTCTAATTGCTGTCACTGAAGCTGAGATTCATTATGTGACTTTCCCATTAAAATGTGAGCATTAATTTGTATAATGAAATATCACCCACTGCAGTGTTCATTAGCCATGCCCTACTGTATACTGCACATTGTTAGCTACCTAGAAACTGTAGTTAATTTCACTAATGGATATTTCCCTACTTAGTGTTTGGTAGGAAATTTATACTGTAACATTACCTCTTAAACTTTTAAGGAAATTTAAATTCAATCAATTATTTTCAACAAAAGTTTGGGATGTCATTAAGACAGGAGAAAAGGCATGCTGTACAGTGTTAAGGATGGGAAATCTGGAGGAATCTAGAGAAATGAAGAGTCCTTTTAGTTCATCTTAGAAATGTAAGAATAAAGGATGTTCAATACCAAAATTGTCTCCTCTTGGAGCACACATACCCATTTTCCTTAATTATTCATATTGCTCATCCCACTACAAGCGCCTTCAGAGAATGGCAACAGGCAGTCTTTTTTTAGGAAGGAAATGTGAATTGAATTCATTTAAAACAGCACCATTTTTACTGTATTTCATCAGTTCATCTAAGCATGGTTTAAAATTGGCTAGTCACATTTCCAAGGGAAAATGCAGTAACACTGTAAATGCATATAATACATTTAATATATGCTAGATGTGTGTCATACATATCGTAACAGACTCTCAGTCAATGGACACAGCCCTGCCAAGTTTTTTCTTCCTATTCATCTCTTTCTTAGGTTCCTTCTGTTTAGCACAATCCAAACCATCTTTCCTTTGCTCATGCACATTATCCTTTTTTCTTTACTCAAGGGATTTAATTTTGTCTGTCATTCTGGGAATATACCTGAGCATCTAATGACAGCACAACCCTAAACTGGTCTGTATCTGCAGTAGCTTCTGAGGGCCAAAGCAAGGTGCAAAGAGGTGTTAAGAGTCTGAAACAATCTGAAACCAGCTCCTACATAATGTGTCCCCTGTCAAAGGCAGGACATAAGAAATTTTAATTTCTTACACTTAACAGTTTCTGCCCAGTCCAAAGGTCAGGGCATGCAATGTAAAACCCACACCACTTACTGTGTTTCAAGGGGGTTGAAAGTGCTCAGGAACACAAAGGAGATGCTCAGCTCCCTGAATGAAGGGACCTTAAGTTGCTGCCTCCAGAGGGGCAAAATGACAGCTCTAGAAGCACCTGCATATGGCACATTATAGGTCTGAGATACTCAGATAGTTTTCTTTTTCACAAAATCTGAGCATCTCCAAGTTTTTTGTGTCCTAACCTTCCCAGCTGTACGAGGTATTGTTTTATAGCAAGGAGCCTGACCCCCAAAGTGGGCAGGCCCCCCACATCCCTGCCACGCACTGCTGTGCCCAGGCATGTTCTGCCCCTGTCCCTGACTCTCCTCCCCAGTGTTTGTGTGAGCTGGGAGGGCAGCACAGCCCACCTCTGGCCACTGCTCAGCAGAAATAACTCATCTAAGGGGGCTTGAAGAGTTCTGTCTGTCCTCTCTAAGACCCAAGGCTCACCAGAATTTTGGCCAGAAAATCCTTCCTCTCTTCATTCAGGGCTGTCCCAGGGGAATCTCTCATCCCTCAACTGTTTTTAGAGCAAGAAAGAGGAGAAACTGATTTCACATAATTATGTCCTTTTCCTCCTATCACATGGGAACAATTAGAAATCATATCTTACTATCTTCCCCTAAAAGCTCTTCCTGCCTGAATATCCCTGAGCTAGATAAGAGAAATCCTCTACGGCTGTGTTGGGACAAAACTGAGAGTACCAAGTAAAAATTGGATTTGTTTTCTTTTTTACCTTCACAGGCTTATTATGTGATAGCAAACTAAACAGAAACCAGGGCTCAGCGTGGAGTAGGTTGCAACCATGAAATATCCAACAGAAAAATGAAGCAACCCAAGCCACTGGCTAATTCTTCAAAAACAGAGCACAGCTTCCTCCTCTTATGCAAGATTAAGCTGCTTCTCCAGCTTTTTTGGGCCAATTGCCACAGAAGCACCTCCTGGCTGGATCAGACTTTGGGTCTGCTCTTGGCATGAGCACCAAACCAGCCCAGTCGTGTGCCTCCAAACACACAGATGTTCGAAGGAACCTGACTTCTGCTCAACTGCTTGAGCTCATCTCTAACAAACAGGTGCTGTGAGAACAAGAACAGTAATTGAGTTAATGTAGTAGAGAAATACAGTAAAGTGTTTTTTATCAGTCAGTTATATGATCCAGGCATATAATAAAGACAGAGTGTGACATAAAAAGGCAGGAAACTGTCCCTGAGAAGCATGAGCTAACCAATATTTTTTTAATAACTGGTATCTATTACATCATTTCCACTCACTGCAAACCAACTTAATTTTTATTTAATAACGCTAGTAATTTGCCAATTTACATTTTTATATTATTTATTATGATTATTTCCAATATGTAAAACATTGCTTCACTTTAACATACTCTTGTCATTATTTACAAATACTTTGTTCTCAACCTAATGGAAATTGATCTTTGCCTATTTTAAATTTATAATGATTTTTAAACACATTGTAAATGTTGTTTTCATAGTTTCTTTTTTAAAAATTTTTGTTATATTATACAGTTTATTTTTTTCTTGTTTTAATTTTCTTTAGTCAGTATTAATATGCAATTTTTATGGAATATTTCCATTGTAATTAATTTACTTTCCATTAGTTCTAAGGCACAAATACCAAATGCATAATCACTGCCATGTTTAACTTAAGAACAAAGTGCTCACTACATAATAAAACAAAATGAAGAGGTGGGTAACCTCATGTTATTTTGAAGACTTTTTTTTTTGCCCCTCAAACACTAAAAATGTCAAATTCTTTAACTTCCATAGTTATAAGATTATTTTCCAATAAAATAAGTACAATTTCTTTACTTTTACTACATTGGACAGCACACAAATAGGGGTTTTACCAGGTTTCTTCTTTCCCCCCCAGCAAAGTTCAACACACAGAAAAGAATATTCTTGCCCTGAATGGTTTGCAATCCAATCAGAAAAAACTACATTAGGATGCCAAATTTTACATTTCAGTGTGGTATACTCCTAATCCACAATGCAAAAAAAGAACAAAAATACAGTGAACAAATTTTCCCATTTCAACAATGATATTTTTTCCTTTAAATAATTTTAGTTTTCTATTTTTCAAAATCAGCCTTCACATTCATTACCCAACATTAAGTATTAGACCTGTGCACGCACACAGAAGAAACACAACAGCTGATTTTGGGGAGGGAGGGAAACATTGCTTCTCTGGTACTTCGGTGAAAGAAAAATTGAAAAAGTGAAAATTGAAAAAGAAAAAGTGAAGTTTTTCAAGTAGGAGGTATAACTGGAATGTATTTCTTCGTGCAATTATTTTACCTTCCTATTAGGAAAGCAGCAGTAAAATTCTGAAATTCAATTAGTTTAAAAAGAAAATTACAATTATGGGGCCTATTATGTCTGTTTCCAAAGAGAAGTATCCCAAATCCCCAGTTTTAAATACTCTCCCAAAGCCTACCATGACAATTAACACTGGGAAGAAAACAGGATCCTATTGACCATATACAGAATTTCAAATTATGTCAACAGGACTTTACAAGGATTACAATATTTTATGTCAGAATTTAATTTTGGGTAAAGTCTTCTTAAACACATACTGTGTCTCTACATGGACCTTGCCATGCACGTATGTACTTTCAAGCAAACAAAATATTAAAATTTAAATGCAGTGGCTAGAAAAAACTAGTATTGAGAGCAGTCCTCCCAGTGAGAGAAATACCAAAACAAAGTGAGTATCCAGCCCAGCAGCAAATCTCTGTAGGGTAAAATGCTGTGATTGTTACTGAAATAAAATATGGGAAATTTTACCGTGGTGTAAAGCATGATAAGTTTTATTACTTACAAGTAGTAAGTTGTGTGAGTTCTAGTGGGGAGAAAAAAGCAGATCCGTGAAGCTGATGCATTCATATGAACAGTGAGAGGTTAAAAATGAGCATGCTAAATGGAACAAAAATAGTAACTGAGAAAAACATACAGAATCCCTAAGCAGATGCTAAGGAAGGCCTTTGAAGCAGTTAGTATAACTAAGTCTGAAACCAATAGGCTTATGCCTATTGAAGGACAAGGGTAATTGAAGGAAACAGTGATGAAGCAGGGAAGGAGACAGAAATAACCTCAACTGGGAAAAGATGATTCTATTAAAGTGGTCTTTATCCAACAACACATTCCTTGTGCTTTTATTTAAGACTGTCATACATCTTTCTCAAAAGACTTTCTCCAACTAATAAGTCCAAACCTACAGTGGGAATTCAGGCTCCTAGGCAGAGCTGATGTTAACCCCCACACACACGTGGCTCGTGGCTCCACTCTCTTGTTCCTCTCACCTGTGTGTATTCTCAAGTGGACCTTTAAGTGGTGGGATGTCCTGAAAGTTTTTCCACAATATGGGCAGTCTTTCATGGCAGAACCAAGGCTCCTGTCTCTCAGTAAAGCTGGCTGCTGGACTCCTACAGATCTCCCAGCTTCTTCTCCAATGTCTGCAACACAGAAATGTTCTCACATCACTTCAGCACATGTCAGAAGTTGTTCTCACTGAAACTGCTAACACAACACAAAGTTAAACATGCCAATACTACACCTGTCTATTTCATTCTTTAAATCTGACAGAATGCTGACAATTCATGTATTTTCTTGTTATTGTCTTAAATTATTTCATCTTTCCTATGATTTTAAGCAGCATATGGTACCTTTATATACTGAATTATACAAGAAAAGAAACAGCTGTGTCAGCAGCTGGTTTGATTTCTTCTTTTGCTTAGTTCCTATTAATATTTTCCCCAAAAGTTCGAGATTGTTGTTTTGTTGAATCTATTTAATTTATAAGCATTGTGAAAACCTGTAGGATTTTAGAGGGAAAAAGTTTGCACCAATGTATTGAAACTTCCTAAAACAAGAGAATTGCAGTGACAGGGTGTCCAACAACACTGGTAATGTCTACACACAAAGCTAACCAGCTTCCTCTGCAACATCTCAGCATTGGAATTACAACAAGAGAGAGTAGCCTAATATGTGAAAAACAATGAAAAATCTGATCAGATGAGGGGGAATTCCTTCTCCCTCTCACCTGTAGCTCCTGCATTTTCTCCTTCAGAGTTCACAGCTACACTTATTCTTTCCATCATAACACAATGGGTGAGACTCCAGGACACCTCTTCTCCCTCCTGATATAAACAGTCATTTCAGCCATCTTGAATGAACTGCTTTTATCCAGGCAGGCAAGAAATAAAATAATTTACAAAAGACTGACATAAAAATTGTAAAAAAAAAAAAAAGTAGCGCATTAAAAAAAAAAAGTCATTATTCAAACCACACAAGGCTCATCCATCATCTTGTACTTAGAGGGTCATGTAATATCACTGTAAGCATCAATTCAATATCACTATAAGCACCAATTCAGGATTTCACCAAAACCCATGGCAAATGTTGAAGCTGTGACCCAGATTGACACTCCTGGCACGTCAGGAGCAGGACACATGGACACAGCATCACACCCTGTGCAGAACTGAGCTATCTGGGTTACATCCAGGTGGGGAGCACAGAGTTAAAACCTGCACGCAGAGTCTTGATTATTTCAACCATAAACTACTGACTAAAAATGTTCTGTCTTTACCAGTCTGATATGAAACTAAAGCTGTCAGGAAACATAGTGCAGTTTACACAGCATTGCCTTTTAAATGGAGGTAATGGGACATAAGAAAGACTTAAATATTTGGCTCTAATAAAATTTATTCTCACAGTAGCAGAGACCCAAATACCACATTTCTGGAAAAGGTAACACTAACAGGCATTTCAGCATGTATTATAAAATGGTTCCTCTAAACTATTTTGCTTAAAGTTGAAAAGAGGAGATGATAGAGCTGTTTAAATATATATATGTATGTATATATATAAAAATACTTATCTCAGTCATATATGTAATCAAGCTGTTACTACTTTTCAAAATGAAAATCTGATAGTTTTCACATCACATTCTTGTTTAACATTTTCTGACTGTTCTTAGACTGCAGAGTCAAAGCATAATATTTAAGTTAGAAAGCTAGTAAATGTCATTTTGAATTATCTTCAAGTACATAAAGTTGCATACTACAGGAGTCTATTTTGTCTTGGTGAGTCTAGGAAAACGTACATAGGTACATAGGATAATTCCAATATCCCTAAAGAGTTTAGATGTTCTCTGTTTTAACTCCTCAAAAGTTGTATATAATTATGGCATAAGCTTCTTTGGGAAAAAAAAAATGAATTCCCGAGTGCAAAAAGATTTTTCTGAAGTGCAAAACACAGAATGCATGATGATAAACTGCAGGATTTTATTTTGGTTTTCAATAAATACTATATGAGCATTATAGATAAATATATAGATAAAGTTAACAAGCCACTCAGGATGAATTTACAGAATAAGTCTACTAGCTATGTTTTGCTATATGTCACTCTAAATGATGGCCTGTTATCCATTTGCCTTTTATCTTTCTATCTAGAATATGTGTGGCCCAATAAAAAAGAATAAATTTGTAAGATGAACAGCTCTCTTTGCAGATTTAAGAGTCTAATTTTCACTTTACACAAAATTGAATTTTTTCAAGGGAGCAAGACGATGGAGTTTACTCTAGCACTAATCCCTCTGAAAAAGCAAACTGAAAACAACAATGAAGCAAAGAAAGATGTGGGTGGTCTGAAGAGTTCTCTTTTAGATTTAAGTAGACATACAGTAGGTAGCTCCAAAGGCTTTACTCCAACAGGGGCCTTACCTTGAAGAATTTTTCTTCCCACAGTGAAAGCATTCCTAAGACTTTAAAGCTGAGCTGAGGGGTTTTCTTTTGAATTCCTCTGCCTACAAAGCCCACCGAAGCGCTGGAGGCCATCGCTACCTGAATGAGCAGCTTTACATCTAAGTTCTTTTATTTCAAACAATGAAAAGATATGTTCAAGGCTGCCGACTCTCCCCATCAAATGCTAACCCAGCTTCTTACCAGGGCCCCATTTTGGCACATTGTACCTCTTTGTCAAAGCACTTAAGTTTAAAATGTGCTTAACTTTAAAATGTGTTTAAGTCTTACTGACTGCTACCAAGGTTTTCTTATACTGAATCTCTCAAAAGTGATCTGTGCAAACTAAGGATGAAAAAAGAAGAGACTGACAAGAAAAAAAATTAAGAAGCAAACTGAATAATCCAGACTATGCCAACATCAGAATATGTTAGGAATGAAAAATCCTCAGCTTTACCAATAATCATGTATTCTACACCTCTGATGTTCCCCCTTCTCCTGTTACTGAAAGCGCCTTCACAAGCAGAAACTCTCAGTTCTGTTAAATTGTGCAAAAAATGTAACAAAAAGTAGTTTTACAGATCTGCAGAACTAGGATTGGCCTCCACAAATTAATTTATGATTTACTCAGGATTTGAGCTGTAGTTTTGGGAGCTTCTCAGTTCTGAGGACAAAAGATCAGGAAGGAAAGAGAAGAGTTACTTATCTTACAGCCATTGTGGTTCCCTGAGTTATGTGGTCTATATGATGTGCACTTGATGCACATAGGATTACACTGCTTTTTTTACTATCCACTTCCATTATAGGCAGGTCAGCATCCTGAATATCTTCCTGCCCATCCCAGCCTTTCCTGATTAAAGTGCAGGAAATAAGAGACTAAAGTATGATATAGATGTACATACTGTATGTGAGACTTCCGAGCCTTGCCTCTGAACTTACACTCGCTGAGCTTTCCTTTCACTTTATAACTGTCTGTTGACAACAAAAGTTGTGGACAGACATGTGAAAAGCAACATCCAGTTCTAAATATGAAACTGGTCTTTGTGCCAGTCTAAGGCCAAGGAACAGCTGTGAGTCCCCAGCTGCTCTGTGGGCTGTACCTGCTGGGCAGGCAGAGAGTGCTCCCTGACACCGGACACAGAGGAATTCAGCCACAAAGCAGCTTCTGAGGAGGAATGACAGGGACATCTCTTGCATACCAAGGCTCATCAGCATTTAATGTGACCGTGCCCAAGTTCTCATGCGGTAAAAGCATGGAAAGAAAGTTCACTACAACATCTGTATCAGAAGGTGGTGGTTAACTGCATAACCAAAGAGCCAATTTTGCCAAAATGTGAGCAAATCAATTTGGCATGCAGACTGAAATGAAAATCAACCAGTCCATAAGATCAGTATTTGAGGGATTCCCCTCCTTCAGACAGATGCCCAGTTCTCAGGAGAGGAGGGCCTAAAAGCCACCACTGCTCATCTAGCAGGGAGATCAGGCTGGTTCCACACCACTGCCAGAGGCAGCAAGGAGGTTTCCACAGAGACTGATAATCCCAACAAACAGTTTTGGAGCCAGGAGCACTTTCACAGTAGAAGGTTAAAAGAAAGTGAGAAACACCAGCAAATCCTTTTTTGCTGTCAATATCTTATTGCTGGTTATCAGAAATGGTCTAGCTAGAAACGAGCCACAGCCACAGCCCTGCCCTCAGCACACAGATACAGATGTTACAGAGGAGAAATGCTAGCTCCAGTGGATATCGTCAGAAAAGAGAAGACAAACTTAGATGGACAGTCAATCTCTGTACTCAAAGCACAAGCTATCTAGGCAGTCATATGAAGAGAAAAAGGAAACGAATTCTTTGACTTTTCCATACATGTTCTCTATGACTGATCCACCTGTCTGGAATGAGCCCATAAATGTGATTAGAAACATGACTGCTTTTGTAAAAAGAAAACTGTTTTCACTTGGTGAGGCAGCAGCACTGACTTCAGTCATGTCAGTAGCCAAATTCTGAAAAGAACATCTACATACATGTCCCATAAATTTCACCAGAGTATTTATTTGCTGTTTGTATGTGAAGGTGCAGGGATTCACCAAGAGGTGCTTTCATGTTCAAAGGAGCTAAATTGCAGCCCTCATGAAGACTAAATCATCAGTGGAGTCAGTTGGAATTTGTCAACACAAGGTTTGCCAAATTAGCCAAAAACACGCAATCACATGGAAAAGGTAATCAACTCACAAAATAGGTAATCAGACTTACAAGTATGTGTTTGCTCTCGCAGAATTTTCGATGCTATTACAGAACCCTTTGAAAATGTGGCCAGAAGCCTTTAAAGCTGCATGTAATCCCAGGTTTTCATACATTTCTGAAATTCAAAATGTATGTAGTTCTTCAAACCCACCTGTAAAAGTTAATGAAACATGGTGCAACGAGAAGTGGTAGTGACCACAGCTATTTTTTTATGACCTATAAATCACCCAGATTAGCCCATCTTGTGACAGGAAATCTAATGTCCAAAAGGAGTTAGAAGATACTCAGTGTGTTAATCCTGTCACTGCTGTCAGCTTCTTGCAAGTATGCCTGAACTTAACCACCTCATTCCCTGGGAAGCAACATGGAAAATGCCAAGTTTCTGGGAAAACATGCTTTAGCTTTCTTGGCTATTCCTAAGAGAAAGCTTTAATAATACTGAAAATAGTGGAAAATAGGAATATAATTAGAGATATAATTAATCATATTTTTCTCGCTACCTGAAGTAGCTTCAATTAGTATTGTCTGATGTAAATGATAACAGAATCTGGCCCTGTGCTCATAATTTGAAATTAGAACGCTATTAATGGATGTCACTACAGTTATTTGCAGTGAAGTTCCTGGTTTAAAAGGTTTCTAATATTACTAAATATTACAGTTACATTTTAGGCCTCCAGAAAGAGTTACTTATGTCTTAGGTCAGGAACAACTTGCTGTCTCTATTGTTTCATCAAGGATTTAGTTTTTATAATGACCATATAAGGGAATCTTAAACTGTTACTATGGATTGGCAGAGAATTTGTTTAAACACAGAGCTATTTTAGAAGAGAACTGGAAAGGAGGCTTACTAGTGAGAAAGCAGCATTCACATTGTTTGTATTATTAGAAATAAACATTATACAAAGGTTCCACTGGTAAATAAAAAGATACCACGTCTGACATGAGAATTCCCTCTTAGCCCTCTGAACCACACAGACAAGCAAGAGGCACAAACTGCCCTGCCTCTGTTAGCAATTAGTCACTGGCAGAGTTAAACTTAAAATACAGTCTAAATTAAACTGAAGTAAAAGGCCCAGAACCATTTGTAGGAAGCAAGACTTGCAGCCTGTAGAAGTGAGCAAATGGCAGCCACAGCCAACACCTTGGGCTGCAGGGGAGTAACTGGGTGTTATTTCAAGCCCCACAGGAAGGGAGCCAAAGTATTGTAAGCAATTTCTTAGTAACTGGTGATGTGGTGGCTGCACACACACTTTAAGCCCCCTCCTGGAACACCACAGACTTGAAGATTGGTGGTTTTCACACCCCATGGGTTCAAAACACTTTGCATGGCAATACTGTATGAATGCAGTGCTGGGTATATCTTAATGCTTTTCATTGTGGTACTCTGAGACACATGCAAAATCTGTATATACAGCACAGAGAGGCATTAATGGAACACTTAAACAAAATTAAGATTTCGTCAATCACAAAATGTTTCTTATCCTCTTCTTTTCATTTCAATCAAATTCCCTACAGAGGTTTTTTCTCGAGTTCTTAGCAGTCTTACTTTTCAATTTTTTCTAAAATTTTAAAACCTTTTAAGATAATCAGAGATCAAACACAGTTTCTGAGTACATCATTTTAGCTGTTTCATTTCTTTGAAGAATCGTGTGACCAAAAGACACAGAAACTCTGATTTAGCACTTAAAACACAAGGTTGTTTACTTACCATTAGCTGACAGAGCTCAGTTTTGACCAAAAACTGAGCATGGTGAAAAAGATTTTTTTTTTGAGAAAATATTTTTTTGTATGAGACCCTTTTAACTGTTTTATTTTGGGTTTTATTTTAAGAAAGAAGACATCTTAAGCCCCTTACAATATCTTTCATTTAACAGTTGGCAGAAGGAAACTCCCAGATGAACACTGGCCTGTGTCTTTCTCTTTAACCAGCTGAGTGATCCAAGCTTTTAATAAAGCTGTTCCAATTATTGTAAAAGTCATCTAGTACCTTATAGCCACAAATATTGACAGTTTATTGCACAACGCATTCATGGCATTTGAAGGTCACATCATACATAATACATACACTTTTATAAAAGTGTCTGGAACAAAGAGATACATGATCAGCAATTACATCTTACCATTCGAGGGTATGATTTTATACTTATTGAAAATGAAATACTATAAGAAATGCAAATTGTTAATAAAACACAAAATAGTTCATTTTCTGTATTTATTGTTTTATTAATCAGCATACCAAGTTCAGTTGTAGAAAATCAATGGAATGCCATTCATGCCTCAAGAAGATTACAGTTAAATATCATTATCCTGCAAAACATCACACATATTCTTAGCTCAGCATAAGAAGTAAGGCTCAAATTTTAATCTCACTAGTGTACACCTCTCCAGCCCAACTGAGTTCAATGTAACTTCAACACTTACATTTGAGTCAGGATTTCAGCATATTATTACAATATTAGTTTTTTATAAAATTGAATTGGAATAAGACTTAAAAATGCTGAAGATTTTTTAAAAACATATATGCACATGCAGGCATGTCAAACTTCTTTACACTCTTCCAGTGCCCCTGAATTCAGACCATTCTAAAAACCAGAAAAATATTCACAAATGGTGCAATTAAAAGTTATAAGTTTCAATTTATGCAGTCAGACCTGTGCACAGGCCTTCAATGAATTCAGTGGATATCAGAAGTACCCAAAGGAAAGTCACACTTGTTCTTGGTTAAAGAGTCTTCCCTTTATTTATGCTACTACTAGCTCCTGGAAACCTCCAGCTACCTAATGAGAGCTAAGCTAGAGGCAAATGACCATGGATCACTACATTGTTCCCCACTACATTATTGCCCCAACACCATTTTTGGCAGTTTGTTTCAAAATTGCAGAATGTAAAAACTTCTTTCCAAAGCTCTTAACATGCAAAACTCTTCCACCATCCAACTCCTCCACTGGTTTTTCAGATCTGCCACTCCAAAATCATGACTTTAAAATCCCACTTCCTTAACCTGACTGTGTAGGTGAAAACAATTCCGATCCCAAATCACCTAGTTTGTCAGGTGAGGTTCATGAAGTTCCACTAGACTTGTGTAATCTTGCTGCAGGAAAAGTAGAGGCCTTAGAAGTGAGTGTACTTTGCTGTTTATCAGAATGTCATTTATCTAGCTTGTGCTAGTTCTTGCTTTCTTCAGAAGAACACACCTGAGCTGCCAGGACACCCACTCCTCTGTCCATAATGGGTGTCTTCATAAGCAAAGCAACTTTTGGACCTTTTGAACCAGCAAAGTTGGGCTTAAATGGATCATTCCTTGGTATTTTTCCACCTTGGTCTTTGCCACCTACAGTCAAAATTTATTTTGGTGTCCAAATATAATTCTGACATCAAGGTTATTTTCCCAACCTTTCATGAGACATATTTAGTATGGTTTTCCCTTCCCTTTCTTTAAACAAGCTTGGAATATTCTGGAGTTTTACCAAAAGTTAGCGTGAACAGAAGTCTGTGATTTTCAGCAGTTTTCTTACCCAAACCCTTGACTCACCTGGGTTAGCTTTGATCCTGCCACCTAAATTTGAAATGGGCACTTGATTACTGACCAGAGAGAACAAAGTCTTTCCAAACTTCATACAGATTGTATGCTGCCTTTGGACAAAATTCCAGTGGGGAATCTAAGCAGAGAGAATATCCAACTGGACCATCTTTTGGATTTGTATGTGTTATTTGTAGGCAGGTGTTCAGGTACCAGATGGCCTTAAAACCCATACTAAGGTTATAGCAGCTTCTACAAGCTGTCTGCATCATATTCCCATCTCTGAGATTTGCAGAGTGGCTACATGGAGCTTGATAAACACTTTTACCTAGCATTGCTCTCCTGATGCCAAGGCTAGATCAGATATCCAATTTGGGAGAGTTGCCTTACAGTCCCTCTTTAATTAAGTACTCCTGATCTCCCACTCCTGGGATGGATTGCTACTGCTGATTAAGCTCCAGAAGTAAGGATCTGTGGAGGCAATTTCATGAGGGAGAAAATGAAGTTGCTAGCTAATCAACTAAAATAACCATTAACTGGACTTCTGTGAATGAATATGTTGCTTTCTTCGTGCTTCCATACTTACCCTGTTTCTTCCACATTAGCAGCTCTACAACCCTACAAACCAGAGGGGTAAGGGGTGCTTCACCATAACCTCTGTCTTGTTCCTAAAACACTTGTGGGACAAACAGAACCATTTGGTACAGTGTGCAGGCTATACTATGAAAGAAATCCAAGATGGTGTCAGTAAACCATAGGAAAAATGATGAATCTGAGTGGAAGAGAGCTCTGTTGAATCTTTTTTTCTCTAGATTCTTCTCATGTTCCCAATAACCTAGTCTCTGAGATTCTAAAAAGTGCAAATTAACACCCACCTCCACGTAGTTTTCTAAATCCATTGTTACTTTTTAAAATCTTTTGAGCACTTGTATAGAAATATTTATTAATTACACTAGCCAATTTTCACACTCAGTTTCTGAATTAAAAAAAAAAAATTTAAAAGATTTTTTTTTTCAAGTGAGAACCACAGACTTGCCTTCATTATAAGTAACTCTCAGGGCATCAGGTATCATTGGATAAGTTCTTGCCTACTATTGTTTAAGAAAACCCTTTTTCATTATTATTATCTTATCACAGAGTGGAAAAATCAGCCCAAAAGTACCAGTAGCAAGTCATCAGATTTTATAAATTTCATTCTACTAAAAAAAAGCATAAATTATTTAAAATGTCACAGGAATGTCTTTCTGTGGACACTGGCAAGGAAAAAAAAAAACAAAAAAAACCCCAAAAGAATCAAGCACGTAAAAAGAACTGTACAGGTAGCTAAATTGCTAATTTCCCCCTTAACAAAATGAGAAAGAATTAAAGACTCTCATTCCATTTACAGGTTACTGATTAGAGAGGTGCTGACAGAGTCTCTAAAGAGTGAATAATGTCAAGGTGTGTGTTACAACGTTTGGACTATGACATGAGAGACTTTTCCAGGATATGTAGTTTCTTACTTTTAAATTTCCAGTGCTCCTTTCAAACTAAATGACCACTTTGAGTTAATACAAATACTTTTGTAAATAATTTTTCTCCCATTTAACTTCTTTGGTACAAGCCACTTGAGGATAATTTCCAACTTCTTTATCCATTTCATAAAAAAGAAAAAAAAGCTGTATTTGAATAAATACTTACAAGCAACTCTAAACTGCTGAATCTACTTTACTAGCACCCTTCTTCTATAAATAAAATATGTTAATTACATGAGTTTTGCTGTAATGGAAAAATATTGATTAAATTCGTTAAACTGAATCTTGAAAAGGGATCATTTAACTCTTTGGTATAGGTTTTTTCCTCATTGTTTTAACAGTGTACTGTGAGAATACTGAGAACATGGTATTATCTGAAAGGACTCCATTTTTTTATACTTATATATCTCAAAAAGTACATTATTATGTCAACTCATATCCATGAGAAATAGCCTTAATGTACACAGATACCATGACATACTATTTGTGGGCTATAAAAATTCTGAAATGCTGCCTATGGAGCTGATCTATCAATAATCCAGTTTTCCTTTTCTACTATGAAAATATAAATTTTTTTCATCTGAACTACTCTGGTCAAAGAAAAAGAAAAAAAAAGAAAAGAAAAAAATATTTTGAATGCTGTCCTCTGATTTAGCTGAGCTTGTGGCAATAACTGGTTTAGGCATCGGCTTCAGTATGCTGGAATGATCCTGAAACTAATTTTGCATGTGTTGGAGTTGGACTGTGGCCATGCACGTCAGTATGCTGGAACAGAGTTATCTAAATCCTGAGCCTTATTTTACATGTGCTGGTGTTGGACTGTGGCCCTGCAATCTTTTAGGTCTCCATCTGTAGCTATCAAAGCCAGGGTGTGCCCAGCCACTCGCTACTGCTCACTGCCTTCCCTCCACAGAAAAGCTCCACTCACACCAACCCTCCCACACTGGGGTGACTGGGAGCTCATCAGGGTCCTGGCCCATCTCATCAACCTTTCTCTAAAGCCCCTTTGCTGCCATGACCAGCCTTTTGCAGAGCATCTCACTAGGATCCTAGGTGGTTATCACCTCCCACATCAGTGCTGAGAAATACCAGCCCCTTGGACAGGTGTTTCCTCAGATTCAGCACATGAATTCCTTTCTCAATACAGGTAAAACAGCCCTCTCATTTTCCAGCAAGCTATGGAGACCACAGTCCCACAACTCCTGGAAGACCCTTCCTAGTTTCCCAGCCTGAATGTTTTCCCTGCAGCCACCAGCCAAAGGAATTTGAAGCCCAGAAAGCCTAGTCCAAAAGCTGGTGATTGTTTACTCCTGGGGAAGTGGACAAGAAAAGTTCAGGCACTCAGAGGCCACAATACAAGAAACCCTGGCTGTGCACCAATCTGGAGCCCCAACTCAGAGGCAGGAATGGGAACTGAGTAAAGCAAAGTCACTGTACAAGGTCCTTATCACCCCAAGGTGAGCTGGTAACCTCCAGGGACATACAGGCTGATGGCAACAATGTACAAGGTTTTTGCAAACCTTCTTCTGCTTACTTCCAGCTCCTCCACATTAATCCACCAGTAAACACGTATTTTAACCCATCAGGAGCACCTATAAAATTAGGAGATAATCCAGACTGGCTTGATTTGCAAACATGTTTCCCTAGGAGAAATTCTGTCTCTATGGAGCCCAGCAACCTGGGGAAACAACTTCACAATAAGCTCAAAATGAGAAATTTGAATGAAGATCAGGCATTCTTTTCTGGCTGGACAGACAGAAGTTATCTTACTGTCTGCCTCAGAGACAGAGAAAGACTTATTTTAGAAGAAGGAGAGTTGTTCTATCTCTTAACTTATTAGCAATGCACTTTCTTCAAATTCCAACAGCAAAAGAAATTCAAAACCCAGGTAGTCTGCATGCACGGAAGCACCTTTTGTTTAATAAATAATTCAACCATGTATTCCTTTTTAATTTAAAAACGGTCTGACTGAACAGTCAACAGAGTGAACTAAAGTTGGCAAAATACAGTGTTGAAAAATTAAAAAGTGTATTCAAGGCCGTATTCATTTGCTTCACTTCTCATATACTGGAGAGACAGGCTGTGCTGAAGTTCTAGCTTTTTTCTTTTTCTTTTAAATTATACACATTCAGTCACATGATGCTCACTTGCCTTTGAAAGCTGCCTTGCCCTGGAATTAGTCTTTCTCTCTTTCTGTTGCTAGTACAGCAGCTGCTGCTCCTCTACCTCCTGAACATCATCAGAAATTCAGCCAAAATGTTCTCACAAGCTCCTCTGCCATGCCTGTGAGGGCCAGACTTAAACTATCGACCATCTTGGAAAACAGAAATGCTGGAAAACCTTCTGGAAATATTCAAATCATCATCATCAGATTGATGGTCCCATGTATCAATAAATGTATAGTGAGGTACAGGAAACACATCTGGCAGCAAAAACCTGCAGATACTGATGCATTGAAATCCACCCCAGGACTGAGTTTGTAACACATATTGCAAATGAGTACAAATACTCAGGATCAGTTGAGTGCATTTGGTAGTGACTTACTTACTCTCTTGAGGACAGCCAAAAGCATATAGCACTATCTTAAATATGAATTCACAGGCACAGTTTCTGTATAATAAAATCCTTAGCAGTAAGCAGTTAAGAATAAGAAAGAAGAAAGCCAGAGTCAACTCTTACACAGCCTTCTGTACCACAGTTTCAAAGAATTTCTTGAATCTTGGGGCAGACAGAAAGGAAAAAGTATTTCTGTGTTCAAACATCCTTATTTCAGATTTCTGGAGATAAATCTGTTCCCCCACACACCCCAAAGCAGAAGCAGTTACTTAATGGCTTCCTAACACAGGGCAGCCTTTAAGCATCTGCCCTGCTGAGTGTTTGGTTCCCATCACTCTGAAGGGTTTCCCATGTTCTTCATCCTTTCTGATCAGCTCCTTCTGGAGCAATGACCATTCTATAACCATCAGACAACAGCCACCAACATGAAATTCCCAGGCTGATAATTTTCACATGACATAAATGCTGACACAAGGAAATCTTATCTCAGAGAGGTCAGATATGCAGGAAAGGAGATCTTTACTGAAGAAGGAGAATAGGGGAAACCTAACCCTTACAAAGTAACATTGCCTTTATAGAGAATGACTTGGCAATAAGATCTTTCAAAGTGGGCATATTTATTTAAAATTCATTTTGGATCCTCTGGATGACAGAAATGAGTCATGTTTAGGAGACAGAAGTTCCACAAGTGCATCCTGACTATTACACATTTTATGGAAGAAGAGCAGGCTTTCTTCAAATTTTCCCTATTCTGAACACTAGTAAAATTTCTTGCAACATACAGGATGAAAACAGCAACCAGACCAGACAAATTTGTACAGATAGGTAAATTGCAACATCTTCCATTGCTCTGACAAAACTGCCTATGAATGATACATCCAAAATGTATCTCTGAATCTGACAAAGTATGAACAAATGCATCAGCATAACTACAGAGATTTAGACACAACTCCTCCCTTGCAGGTCAGAGAATCTTCAGGTTCTAATTTTGGCCGATTACTGGCTTGCACTGAGACGCCCTGCAATAAGTACCATGTCAGAGAACAGACTGATTTAAACCCTGAGGATGCAGGCCCCTGCATTTGTGCAGACACATTTCCATGCCTTTGCAGGATGGCAGTAGTGGGAGCCTCTCCAGCAGCCTGGCAAGCCCACGCAGAATTTGGTACATGACAAACTGGCTCACACCAGATTACATTTGAAAGCTGTCTACAGTGGGACTGGCCAACCTAACAAAGTCATGCATGGGGTTGAGGAAAGGTGAACAGCAGCATAAACTGGTCAAATGAAACTTAAATAATTCTAACAATTTTTGATTGTTTTCTGGCTAAAAATTCTACAGATATGTGGCCAGTCATGAGGGCCATAAGTATTTGTTGCAAAAGAGAGATTCTGTTGACTATTGGGCAGTGGAGCTTGCTGATAGATGCTGAAATATCATAATAAAGAGTGGAAAAACAAACAGTATCTCCTTGCCATTTTTTCACTGTAAAACCGCAGGAGAGTAGCAGTGTGTGTTTAAAAGAAACAATGATGGGAAGATGCAACTTCAGAGAGGCAGCTCAGACACCAGACAGGACGTTGAGGAGTGCTGCAGATCAGTGGAACTGATTCCAGAAAAGAATTGCTGGATAGTCCATCATCTGCAGTACTGCTCCAGTGAGTGCTGTTCACCAAACAGCAACACACTTCCTCTCTGTGTTCCAGGGTTCTTTTCAATTAATATTTGTTTTAGTTATGTTGAATCACTGCTCATCTACTAAGATATTATTTGATTTAAAAAAAGAAAAAAATCCTTTCTTCTTGGTTACATTTTCACACAGGTTTTTTGAAGTAGGAGAGTAAACACACAGTCCCTATGATGGCAATTTCCATTCATAGTTTGACAACTAAATGTTGCGATGTTACTTGAAACTCCTGCCTCTTATCTTTCAATTTTTCTTTAGGGAAAAACAGCACAGAAATATACTCTGCCATCTATTTGAAAAGATGCAGATATAATCCACCTATGATGATGCAATTTTTTTTGGAACTAAGACTGTGATCCAAAACAGCAGTCTGATCTACATTTTAACCACAACTATTACAATAAATAAAACCAAACACGGTGATTCTCCACATATTTGTATTTATTCTGATAATGCTCTGCAAGATTTCTGGCTGAGAATGCTTTACATTAGTAATCATTATTGAAAAGCTTCCCTGAAAAATATGTATCTTAAGAGTGTAGTCAAAGCAGAATTATAGATAGGAGGGGGTATGCATCCAGATCTTTCTTTGTTTTTCATCTCTGGTGCAGAATGAAATTGCTGGCCATCAAATATTTAAATATATGAGGGCCTTTTGATGGCAGACAACAACAACATAAGATCAGTTAGGGGCAGCTGACTGTCAACATCACAGGAAAACCCATCTCCTCTGGCATTTCCAGGGACTTTGTTCAGCATGGTCATTTGAGGCAAACCAACCTGTCCCCCAGAGCCAAGGTGTACCAGGGAGGTGGCTGAGGCACAGTGACAGCATGGGAACTGATGGCACTCATCTGGATCCCTGCAGGGGACCACACCCCTGGAGGAGCTGTGCT
>JANPWX010000138.1:972470-999970 GCA_024734555.1 Trochalopteron elliotii
GAGCATATTCTGCCAAAGGATATCTTTGTTTTATAAACTTCTCCTTATAATTTCTGCCTGTAATATTTTCTTTTCAGATTTAGTGATAATGCCTTCATATAGAATGTAATCATTTGTTTGCAGAGCATACTTGTCTTGACAAATCAAGTTCTGAGCTGTTGCCGACCACGACTATAACAAAATGAAAATCCACAAGTAATGAGGAAGATAGAACTGAATATTTAACCATTTCAGCCAAGGAGCACTTCCCAAATATCTTTTCATATCATTCAGAACTCCAGTCAAAACCTGTATTACCTGAATCAGTTTCCACAAATTAATCCTGGAGATGAACTCTTCCTGTTTCACCAGTTTTCTTTTTTATTATTTAAGCACAGAGTTTACTCCAGAAATCAAGGAAATATTTGCAATAACAAAACCCGTACATACAACATCAAACATGCTCCTGGCCTTTAGTTTTAATCTTCATTTAGCTTCCTACCTGCTGCAGCTCTAAGAGGTCCAGGAATCTGTTCCAGCACCATAAAAAAAGTACAGTCATCCTAGTTAAGTCCACAGTATCTTACTTATTTATTGCTGAGTATAAACATCTCCTGGCAGTGTCTTCACACATCTGTGGGCTGGTTGTTCCCTCTGTGGCTCCTTCATACCCTGTGGCCTGATGACTTTTGGGGGGTTAGAAATTTAAATGGAAAGAACAAAGAGAGTCTTTCATCCCCCAGCTATAACTGAACTAGACCTGTGTACCACTCAGCACAAGATGCTTCAGCTTACGCCAGCTCCTGTAATGTCAGAGTCAAATAAAAACCTTGTCATTGATAACGGTGGCAAAAGGGGTAGCGTATTCATTTGTACTTCACAGAGTATCTGTGTGGAAAACAATCCCAAACTATGAAGATAATCAAGTATTTCCAGAGGTGTTAATTTGGGAGCCTCCATTTCATTTTAGTAGACCACAACTTCAAATCCGAACTTGAATATAGACTCTTTCATTGAGCTCTTTAATCAAATTCATTTGTAAATTAAGCTACAAACAACCTGTCAAAGCCCATTAAGACACCTGAACAAAACTCTCCTGGAGTATGCACTGTACACCACCACGCAGTATATAGCACATCAAGCCTCAGATCTACATTGCTCTTCTCTGTGTCTTTCTGCAAACATGTTGGATGCAAACATTCTTTTCAATGGCCTACATTATGGAAAACATAGTTTCCCATTCACATACAAAGATGGAAATACTAATGTAAGAACGTAAGAATGCCAGAAAATCTAGCCAAAAATTATTTACTTTCATTCACTGAACTGTTAGCCACCTTGCTAATTTTCATTATATATCCCTTATGAGTTTTACAGTCCCTACAACCTTAGGAACATATCCTGTACGGAGGAAAACTCAGCATTATTTTATCATTTATCTCATTCCACAGAAACATCAACTTCCAAAGAAGTCTGTCTTTCTCAGTATATGTAATACAAAGCTACCTACTAAAAAACACATTAAGAAAAAAGCCTGACATATTTAAATGGTATGTAATTGCAACAAAAATTCTGTTGAAATAAAAATCATAGCTGATGCTGAAGCTCTGCAACCCTGACCTCCATCAACAGGCTTGACATTAATTGTCAAATTAGTTCTTTCTCTTGCCTGGCTATGGGGAGGGAAACTCCCCATAGTCACGCCCAGGAAAAGAACCAGGTTCAGCTCATTCATAACCTGGGCCACCAGATACAGAAAATCCTCCTAGTACTTCATAAGAACTATCCCATTTCCTCATTCCAAAGGTGTCCAAGCTCAGAAATCAACCCATTTCCCAGCACAGAGCCAGAATGGGAAGGGAACAAAGTTTTCCCTCTCTGCTGCTGAGAACTGAGTGTTGCCTTTCACAGTCCAGTCACAGCCCAGCGTGGTATTTGAGCTGCGTTTTTGCTTAGAGCTCAGCGAATCCAGGAGTTGGTTTTGAGAAACTTATGTGCTTCATGAGTTGTGAAAGAGTCCCTGGGTTAAACACAGCAGGGTTTTCTGAACACAGAAGCTGGGAATGGAAGTAACATGTGGAAATTTTGGACTCTTTGGGGAAACATGTACAAGGCATGCCTCACTAATAACTCACTATGAACAAAGGCAAAATGTTCCTCTGTGTCAGTAATGATGTCTTCTCAGTTTGGCCTTTTAATACTGATGTCAACAGAAGCCCCATCCAATTTTAAAGGTAGAACATGTTTCAGTAATTTTTGCCACAATCCTCTATCATATTTTATAGCAATAATGCTGCTACAGCTATGATGATCTAAGGACGTAAGCACAGCAGAATTTGAAGTAACAGCTTATATTAAAACCTTAACTACCACTAAAACAGCTAACATAACCTGGAAAAGCAAAAATGTATTTCAGGTACAAATTCTTTTTCAAGAACAGAGCAAGCAAAAAATCTCCAGCTCAGTTACTGAAGTCAAACTCAAAACAATTATTCTTAGTCTATGCCTATATCATATTTTATAGTGTTGTTTGATGTGGGGTTATTTTTATTTTAATGAAACAACTTTAAATATTTTTTTAGGTAAAAAAATGTTAAGGAAATAAATTACTCGTTTTAGTTTTCAAGATATCCATTATAGTAAACACAGAAACACTGAACTCCTTATGCCTGTGGGGTAATTCTGCCATAGCCAGCACTGTGCTGTCGTGGTGAAGGGCAGACCTGTAAACCAACACAAGTCTGTCCTGCACCTTACAAATGTTGTGATAAAATGGAAATTTATTAGAAAGGTCACTGTTAGAGACTAATCATATTGGGAATCTAACCATGATGCTACTGATGACCCAACCCCTGATAGTCATTCCTTCAAAAACTCCTTTACCATACATTTCTGAAAAAATATGGGTTTGTGTGGCACCCCTTTCAGTGCTGTAAGATACAGTTAGTAGCTGAAGAAAATGAAGAATCTGCTAAGTAGAAGTAATACCATGCTTTTTTAGTTATATTTCTGGAATTTCTGGATACTTGGGCGCAAAGATATTTTTTAAAAAATCCTCTAATTCATAACTAAATAAATTAGTTATTAATTTGAAAGAAGAATATATTAGAAATTGTTTAGGCTAGTAAAATTTAAAAAGCTTAACTCTCCTTATCCACAGGCCAATAGGAATCCTGCAAGGTTTGCATAGTACAGTCTTCTGATAACTGCCCACAGGAAAAAAACCCCACTGTACAAAACTTGTACTATCTCCAGTATGAACTTACTGTTAATTGAAGTTTTGATAACTGATGATAAAGCGTGAACTACTTCATCTACCACAAACACAGACAATATTATCTGGATGCAGTTTGGAATGGAAACCATCTACTATCATGTTTAAATATTAAAAACCAGAAGGGAGGGGCTCAGCTCATTCTCCCTGAGCTCAGCACACCACAAACCACAGCACTGCCACCATTCAGCTCTTGCCCACAAGTGTTCATCCAACAATCTCAATGCATTCAACAAAGAAATTCATCTGTACTTTAGAGCAGCAGAGACTGGAGCATATAAAGACAACATTACTTGCCAGGGCTTACAGAAAAGTTTGTGGAAGCAAGAAGCTCATTTCATTTTGCTTCCAGTCCTATCCCTGCCCCATGACATCAACAACAACCTTGAAGTCGACTACAGTAGACCTAAATATTTAAAGCCTTATGTTCAACTCATTTCAGCACATATGACCTGCCATACTGAAGGACAAACATCCCAGGTAGAAGCTATCACACGAATCAATACTCCTGTGTCACTGCATATAGAGACTGTTAGAAAAAACGCACATTGTAAGACACTTGCAAAGTTATGCTGACTGAAATATTTATAATTGCAGAGTGGACTTGACACAAATGAACATCTTATTTTAAAAATGAAAATACAATCCTTATTCACAGGTTGCTGTGCAGGTATGAGCTGATGGACCTCTATGACCTTGTTTTCCAGCCCTTTCTAAGCTTTCCATTTTCTTGCTTTCATCAAATACCTCTCTTTGTTCTCAAACACTTCTTAAGAAACTTTCCCAGTGCTGGGAAGTTCATCCACTGGCAATGGTTCAGTGAGAGCCCCAGTAAACATTGCTGTTGCATCACAGACCAGGGAAAGACATTTATGACTATTTCACTGCAAGTCCTAGAAAACAAGAATCTTTAACATAAATTCAGAGAACTTTAAAACACACAACCTTCTAGGTTGGACAAGTACAAACTGTCAAAAGAGTTAAGTTTTTCAGATCCCAAATTTGGGTTGGGATGACAGAAGCGGGAGAGCTTTTGAGTTTATCTTCAGATAAAATTCACAAAGGGCTTAATATTTATCACATAAATTTAAACACTTTTATCTTAATAGAATGCAAAGTCCAACAGAGGTTGTAGCAGGTGTGTTTACACAGGCACCTCTTCACCTGTCATAGGGACAGAAAGCAACAATTATTGAAAAGGATTTGAAAGAACAGACAGTTAGAAAACAGAGAAAGGAAAATGCTATCAAATTGAAACTGCATGGACAATTTAGGCTTAAAGAATGTAATTACACAAACTAAATTATGGGAAATTCTCCTTCTGAGAAAAACAGGGCATGGTCTTTAGTCTGACAAGTGGCCAAACACGTTTCTTAGCCTGCTCAAAAACTCCTTGTAGCACCTGTGTCTCATAGCACTGGAGCAATCCACAGGGAACTGGAATCCAGTCTGTAAATCACAGCACACCTGAGCACAGCTCCCAATACTGACATCATATAAGATGGTTCCTTTTGTTTCTTTGATCAAGAGTCAAGACGTTTATTCTAGATCCAGTAGTGAAATAAGCTTGTGACTTTAGTCAGGATGGTTAAAAGCAACTGATTTTTCAGAAGAGCTCACTACTGGCAGCTACTGCTTTTTCAACTGGCAATAAGATCCTTAATCCCTTTGATTTCAGCTGCTCAGCTGTACAGTGAATCTAATATATATATATATGTAGTGGAAATGTATTATAAATATACAATTAATAAAGGTGTGAAGGTTGACTAGTACTCACCTGTTGACTAATGCTCTCCCCTCCCTATTTAAATACTGAATACTCCCTGGGTTTGTAAGGCAGCACTACTGCAAGTTACACCTGAGCCAGATGCCTTGATGGCTTAAGTTCAGTGTCACAAGTAGCAGCCATTCCCAGCACAGACTCTGGTGTTCCCATCTCAGCCAGTCTCACCCAGGGTGGTCTCCAACCCTGCCCTGGGAGCCCCTCACCCCTCTGCTGTACCCCAACTTCTCATGGACCTTCTGAGCAGGCTGGGGGAGGAAGTGCTGCAGCGTCTCCTCTGCAGGGCATGAACTTTCTGCCTGGTGCAAGTGTTTCAGTTCTGGGAAATGAGGGGGATGAAGGCAGCACAAGCTTTTCTTACAGTTATTTTTTGTCAGAGAAATGATTGGTGAAAGACCTGAGAGCACATCAGGTCAGAGGAAGAGGAGAAGCACTCAGGAGAAGTTGAGGAAATTTTCTATCTTCCTCCTCTCCCCAAAAATCTCCCTGTTCTGATCTTTGAGTGAACTGGAGACAGCTCACCAGCTCTGTTTTTTTCCTCTCCAAAAATAGTAGCTTTGGGTACTCAGAAAAACTCTCAGATATAAAGCTGGATGCTATTAAAATGTTGATTATTTTTCAACAACTGTATTGCACAAAAAGATTCTGAACTTGGTTTTCTCCCATCTGTAAGTCTAATGCTGCTGTTCCTATGCAAGCAAAGCCCTCCATTCAAAATCAGTCATGTTCTCTACTTTTTCTGTTTTATTATGATCAAAATGCATATTTATACCATTACATAAAACTCATAGAATATGTAAAAGCACATAACCACAACTGCAGTAAAAATGGACCAGAAAGGACTACAATGATATTAAACTACCAAGTGGTTTAGCTTTTTTCCAGAAAAGAAGTCTCACAATGAGTTTTCTTTGTCCCTTAAATGAGACAATTTTAACATAGTAGTTTGCTGTGCTTTCAGTTTGTGTGTAAACGATGTAACAAAGCATACAATTATTTTTTTTTTCTCACGGATTGTAGTGGAAAGCCTGAAGGAAATTTTCTTAAATTTGATGCTTACTTCTTTCCCTAAAAGAATATTTATCTTTAAAATAAAATTGTTAAAAAAAGGAGTTATATTTTTGGTAGCAAAGGTTTTAGCATCCAGTAAAATGTCATCTAAAGTTGCCAAATAAATACTTACATGCTGCTGATGACTGTTTGTTTAGGAAAAGGAGATTTAGCTGCTCACATGTTCATTAGCACACACAGAGAAATGGATGAAAAATTCTTTTAGTACTTAAAACTGATGCCATGGCCGTTGCTTAAAAGTATTTCTAATACACAGTGGGTAAAAAGTGAATAATGACCAGATTAAGATATTAAAGGAAAGCAATGATCGAACTTTTTTTTCTCTTTTAAAGAAATGAAGCAACCAACAAAAATGCCCCTTCTTTTTTTCCTCATTACTCTATAAACCTAAAATGCTTGAAGCAGATTGCCTGTTATTTTAGCAAATATGGTGATTGCTGAGCGTGCCTGTGCTTTTACATATTTGAGTTTTGCAATGATTCAGGCATTATTGCTCTGTAATAGGTGTGGCTGCCTTTGAAATGTAAGCTCACAGCTTCTGTAGTCAGTGAACCATTGCTGATAGGGCTGACTAGTCAGAAGCAAAACTGGCTAGTTATGAAACTACTATAGTATATTCTTTATCTCATACACATTTAAAGGATTTACCTATCTATCCCACTGCAGACCTACTCATTGAGTAGGAGCCAACAGCATATGATTGTGTTAATTAATCTGCTATTGTGAGTAAAGGAACAGCTGCAGTGGTCTCGTGGATACGTTGTCAAAGGAAAACAATGTAATGTTAAGCTTCTGACTGCATATTCTGTTACAAAGGAGGTTTACGAGAAGTTAAATTCATAAATCACAGATCATTTTTATAATAATAATAAATATCATCTGACCTTTAAAGGAAAGGTTTTAGCATTCTTAATTTCAGTTTGAAATATGTTCTGAAATACGATACTTAAGCTTTAACCCAATTCTTTGTTTTGAAAACAAACATTCCCCAGAAATGATAGGAAATGGTAGTAGCTATAGAAATGACCTCTGACTGTACTAGATACATGCCATTGTAGTTTTAACAAAGATCAGAGCCCAAAATATCAAGTTAAAAGAAGAAATTGTTGGCTTCCATCCAATACCTCTTCTAATAAAAACACAATTTCCAATATTATACAGAAATGCAGAATGAAAGGAACATTCATTACAGGGAAAACACTTATTATTTACATTGGATTTTATCTTTTTTTTTTATATGGAAAAGGGTACAAAAAAGACTTTTTTCTAAGTAAAATAACATAATCACTTTTGTGATTCAGATCTATCCCCTACCAAATCCTTTTGGACAGTACATACATCAATCCTTTCATAAACACCCAAGTGGTGACTGACCCAAAAGAGAGAACAAGCAGGATTTTTTTTATGGCTGGCACGTAGAACATAACCATAGAAAATTATGTTAGAAATTCAAGTAGGAAAAGTTTCACAATTCAAAACTGTCTTGATTAAATAGGAACTTTGTGCCATGGCCAGCATGATTTTGTGTAAACACCTTGAGATCCTTTTAATTCAGAAGTGAATTGTTTTTTGAATGAACAGAGGAAGATCTGATACAACCCTTATTTTAAATAACAGGGACCAGATTCTCACTGGGCACAATCAGCAGAGCTCCACTGGCATTCATATGCTTATGCCACTTTACACCAGCACAAGATCTGGTCCAAAAAGTACTATCTGTCAAGTAAACATGTCAAATTATAGAATTCTTGCTTTGCTTTGTTTATTTCTTTTGACAGCTGTAGTTGGGTTTATTGGCATATATGCTTTTGATTAAATTAGCTGCTATTTTATTTCTCTTAAATCTTTCATGTCTGTCATCTTTTCCTTTTCTCCTTATTTTAAAAAATCTGTTAAATCTGTGAAAACTAAGACCTAGTCCAGACCTCTGGTACACTGCAATGACTGATGATTTCAGAGGAACTACGCCAATTTAAGTCTCTACAATGTCCTGGCAACAAAAGAGATATTTCACTTCAACTGGAGTGGAACATATAAGAAAGTCAGAAGTAGCTTTATTCACAATTTTAGATGTGATTTAAAACAAAGAAAAAGAAGGGAACATAATTTTAGATACGAATCACCAGCGTACAACTTGGTAACCCAGCAGTAACTGCATGGCACCAAACAACAGATTTCAGTCCAACAGCAGCCTCCAAGGAAAGAGAGTAGTGCCAGAAATTAGGACCCTAGTGTTTCAAACACACCAAAGAGATATCTTCCAAATTAAAGGGTTGTTCACAATAAGAATCATTTCATGGCTCACAAAATGCAATATGACCTGTGGATGCCCAAATAAATTAATAAACCTAATAAAATCAGTGGATGTTCTTTGCATTTAGAGAACGTTGTTCTTCAAAGTAAATTGTGGTATTTGTCCATCCTGTATCCTCCAGAAATAATATATGAGTTTTTAGAACTGCCATCTTTATCTGGGCTCGTACACACTGTTATTTAACAGATCTGACTATGCCTAATATCAGCACACACCTATTTCCTGAAATACACACACACTACTCACCTCAGCTATGCAAAATTGCCAATTGCTTGGACAAGATCATTAAAACAACACTTTGTAACTTCAATCAGGCTCTCTGAATTCACCAGCATCATTAGTAACTGGGTTGATGACTTCAGTGAGGTTGATTGGGTTGGGTCTTCATGGATATTTAGTATTGTGTTTCTTTTCTCAAGTCAGATTTCTCAAATAGAACAATTTATTGGACTTTTTAAAGCCTGATTAAAACACTGCTATCAGCTGAGATTTAGCTTGATGTTACCCACTATTTTCATTTAACAAAATATGCCATAATTTTGGAGAAAATCATATATATATTTAAATAGGAAATTACAGCTTTGATTACGGTACAGCTCCTTTCAGGCCAAGAAGAGAAGAATGCATGGAGAGAAGCAAATTCCCTAAGTTTCCATAATGGAAATTTAAAATGTTCCCAGCAAATAATTACAATGAAAAGGTACGTTGGAATAAATATTAAATTCAGTCATGCTTATGACTGGAAGGCCACCCATACAGCCTCAGCATCAGATATAATGTTTTTTCGTGATGTTCTCTTTCCTTAGAGATTAAATGGATCTATTCTGCCAATTAACAACTGATTTTTATCTCAGAACCAGTTTCTCCTGGACGTTAATACAAGTTCATCAAATTGATACATGTTCTGCAACCAGCAGCTGGTAGTGGACCTCTATGAGGTGAGAGAGGATTTTATGATCCCTTGGGTGGCCAGAAAAGCAAGTGAACTGGGGGTGAAATTAGGGAATAGCACTTGAACTGCCCATTTGGCTGTTAACCATTGCTAAAGGTCTCTCCAAAACACAGAACATCCTAAATGGAAATAAACTTGTTGCCAACAACTGAGATATCTACCCCTTTAATTAATGGGAGCATTAACAGTTTTGGAGCAATCTGGAGCTTGCTTATGGTTTTACATCAGTCAACATACCAAATGAGAACTATTCTAGGAGAGTCCATCAATTGTCTGAGTTGAACAACTAGTACTGCTTTAGCCATCAGAGCTCAGCAGCCGCTACTTATTAAAGCTGCCTGCTTCAAAACTCACACTAATTTCTATTGTAATTGCATCTATTTCAATGGACTGGACATTTGCCATTGTGTGACAGAAAAAAAATGGTCTCAGCCAGTTCAAGAAGAATAATGCAAATGCAGAATTATCAACCTACTTGATGGCTGATACAATAGTACTTTTACTTTGGACCTACCCCATGATGAATACTGGCTGCAGAAAGATCTGCAATTTTCTAAAAAAAGAACTACAGAATCCAACTACAGAAACTCGATATAGGCTGGCGTATAAATCACTAGACTGAAACTCAGGAGATGCTCTACTGGCTCTTCCACTGGAATACTGAATGACCTCAGGCAAATTCTTTTGCCTTTCTTGCCTAAGTTTTGCAGGATATGGAATGGAATTACCAATATTTTACTTCTGCTTAATTGTCTGAGATTTACTAATTTAAAAAATACTGTAAAAGTTAGCTGTTTATGTATTTGATATGTAGAAGCTTACCAAATGATGCTAGTTAAATCTTTTTATTTTTAGGTGAAATAACGTGTTACTATGAACAGATTCGTCCATCTTGGAATAAAACACAGATCTCTATAGAAAACTTCTTAAGAAAAGGCAAAATGGACCCCAAACCCAAGGCAGCATAAGCAATGAACACCATCTACAAAGAACCATGCATGCAGAGAAATCTTTAAAGCTTGAGAGCCCATAGTGAGTCAGATAGACTTTCCTGAGATATTGTCTTCTAAAAGCAGAGACAGCAAAGTACTTGACACGCTCTATTGGTAGAACAAGCATGCATCCACTTCTAATGGCTGACTTCATACAGGTATTCTGGCAATTGCTCAAACACTGGTATTTGAGCAATTAACTAAATTTGTTAAGATTTATTGGACTCACTGTACTTATTTCACACAGTCCTTATTCACAAACCCTTAGACCTGATCACGACCTTAGCTAAAACTTACTCCAAGAGCAACTACAAGGAAAGTCTTCCTGCCAAAGGCCCTCTCAGCAAAAGGACACCTGATTAGCTTCGTGGTAGGTGTGGATTTTGCCAGTATACAAGGGACAAAAGTATTCTTAAAAGAAAATTGGAAAGATTTGTGAATCAACGCAGCAGGAAAAAGAACATTAGCACAGATAAGAGTATGTAGTTTGATCACTACACAGATACAGAGAGGTAAACAATAATGTACCATAAAATGAAAGTAGGAACAAAGATCATATTTCCAAAAGCCCATTCCCAACCAAATGAGACTGTAAGAACATCTAGTAGCAATTGTACACAATATTTCACCTAAAATTTGATGGCTAGAGGCTGTTTATATTTGGTAGGAGAAGACAGACATTACCACCCACCCAAGAGTTGGTTGGTAAATATAAGAATGTCCTGATTTGATGGTATGTGGAAACTATGCACTGCTTCTGCTGGGGTCACAAATAAAGGCTACAAATTCAATGGCTTTCAATCTGAAATCTCTCCTTAGGACTAAAATAAATAAGCAAAATAAAAACAGCAATAGAGAAAAATACTGATGGGTTCCCATCCTGAACGAAGATGACAGCTGGGGACTACCAGCACAACCATGAGAGAATGAGAATTTCCTATCCACAAACCACTGTCACTCCACATCCCAGCCCCAGAACAAAGCATCTGATCAGGATTTTAGGAAGTTCTTGTCATTAGGCAGTCACCTGGAAACAGATACTGAACAGATCTCTCCAGCCATTGGAAACACTGGCTGATTGCTGGATATCACTTAGCACTACAAAGTAAATAGCAAAAGAACAAAAAAATAAATCTCCTAAGGGAAAGGTAAAAAGACAGAAGGAGCATAAACAGTGCTTCCCTTTGAGACTGCAAGCAATGAGTGACAGCAAGACAGACACCAAGCAGAATGCAGGTTCATTCCTGACAATACAGAATTAAAAAACCTTAATGTTTTTAACAGTTTTCAGTTACCTCTGGCAATGGAAGTCATCCGAGAAGTTGTATTAAATGTGCCATGCATGATCAAGACCTAGCATCTCATAAAAAAACAGCTTTAGGGATTTGGTGTTGACCAAAGCCTAAAATCTGTAAACCCTGGTAACTTCCCTAAACCAGGTAAACTCTAGTAAACCTGTTAAAGGCTTGTGGTACAAGACCAATATAGATGAGAACAAAGATTGAACTATTCAGTATGTGAGATGCAAAAGAAAAGGAAGGTTATGAAGACTTGTTGGAAAACCAAAACATGTAAAGGAATACTCTTTTAATCTAATTGTCCAAACCAGTAGTTTGAGAATGTTATTGGCACAGACGACCAAAAGATCTCAAGACCTTTAAAGAGTTGTGAGGCAGAAGAAATTCATTATAACCCATTGTCATGAGGTGCTAGGGCAAGAGAAACAGAAGCTGCTGCCTTGTCTGTTTTGTGACTTCTTTGAGACAATTCTGCTGGCAGATTTTACACCCAAGTACTAACAGAGATTATGAGACATCTCATGCTTCTGCCAGGAGTCCCAGTGCAGGGGACTCCAGTGGAAGCAGCCTGCAGTACAGAAGGCTTAGGACTGCTTGTCTTCTCTGTTCCAGAATAGCAGATTGCTATAAGCCTTCAGTACCCTTAAATATAAATGCATTCTAGTGAAAAAATGAGAAAGGTTGCATGTCAGAGCTGAGTCCTCAAGGGCTGAGCTTCTTAGGTTGTGATTTTGGGCAGATTGCAGTGGAACAACCATTGTGCACATAGGTATCTCCTGAATATGCCACACACTGTAAGGGAAGTGGGACACACCAGATAAATGATTTGGTACCTTGTCACCCAGGTGGAGTGGACTGTCATTTTGGTTGTCTGTAGCTGTCTTTGTAGCTTAAGTTTAGAGTTACTGCATTCTAAAACCCAACAAAATATATAACAGCAGCCTCTCAATTATATCCACTTACAAGGAAGAGCCATCCAGGAGTCTGCTGCCCAGCCACTGCAGGATAACAGAGCTCAGAAATGTCAGAAATTCTGGGTACCTGCTCCAACAAAGCACTGATGTTGGGTTGGACCTCCACAGCCAGGGCTTCCATTTTTATATGGTGCAGGAAAAGAAAGTATTTTCCTCACAACAGAAAACAAAATAAAACATCAACCGAAACAGACATGAAACAAAACCAACCAAACAAAAAACAACACCCAAAAGTCCAGCCCACAAACAAAAAAAAACAAATTATAAACCCCATTAAGACATGGTATTTTACGTTATTCACTCAGCTCACTGTTTTTCTGAGTATTTTCACCATTGCATTATCAAATCCTGTAATAATTCTACTTTATTTAAGGTATTTTCTTCATATGCATTGGAATACTCATCCCGTAGAGCTGCTATTCCTGAGAAAATAAGAAATAGGGGGAAATTATTTTTTCCAGCTCTTTATTACCTTGCTTAGTCACTAAGAGAAAAAAACCAACCACATCAAAATTAACAAGGTTAGAAGACAGAGAAGCAGATGAAGGGATGCACAGATCTAGAACCTCCAGATACATAACCACACACTTTATATGAGTAGTGAAAAAATGATGTTGAAATGAATAATGGCTCTTTCCTCTCTATATCTATTAGTACAGAACAGTCTTTCTGTGTATGGCATTGTCATGTCCCCTGAAAAAAGCTTTTATAAAATTCTCCTAACTTCACAATAATATTAACCGAGAATGTATATATTCTATTTTTAAAAAAAAATCTACTTCTAAAGCAAAATAATTCTTATTGAACTGTGGAAGAAAAAGATCCAAAAGGATTTTTTAATTAAATGAATTACAACAATATTATTTAGCTTTTTTTTTTTTTTTAAATACTAGTAAGTAAAGGAAGGAATATGCCTGTTCTTAATTTCATTTGGTGCCATGATAAAGTAGAAGCACTGGAGAGTGGTAATCGCAAGAGTAATTTTAACTGCACACTATAATATGCTGGAAGTGACTTCCAATGGCATCATTATGCAAAGTCTATTATATTTGTCAAAGCCTTTTAAGTAACAGCAATGGAAACAGTGAGAAGAATAGCAAGATGGGCCATCAGATGAAGAAGGAATCTTATTCTACGGAAAAATATTTGCACGCTGCTTTCTGAATCCTCTCATGATAGTTTTAATGTTAGGGCTTCTGCAGGGAAACAAACACTTGCACTGATTATATGGGTCAAGACTTATTTTTTAGGAGATAACACCTCACTATATGAAATTATAAATTTGTAAGACAGCGCAGAAGCACTTTAGCAGCTATTCTTAGAAAACAAGATTCTTATCTGATCAAACATTTCTTGGTACTTTACGAAGTACAAGTCAAAGGACATTAAGAATCACAGAAGAGAGACTGTTTAAAATACAGGACACCTAACCACTCATCTGGATTATACTATCCAGAATCACTGCCCAAATGGAAAAAGCATGTCCATTTTTAAAGTAGCATTAGTACACAGTGATTTTTTTTATGGCATCAACCAGAAAAGCTATTCTGGCTTACCAATCATAACACTTTCCATCCTAGCCTATTATCTCTGCAAATCAGTAGCCCAAAACCAACTGTTTAGAATTTGTGCAGAAATGTCTTACATGGATGGTATCTTGGTATCTCTTACCAGTATTTAATATAAACAATTACACAAAACATAAAGTAATCTGATCAATTAAGCAGGAAATCAGGGACTAGAGAGTCCTTTGAGGTCTATGCATTAAAGACACTTGGAAGAACTGGGTATTATTCTTTCTGGAAACTGTTTTTAACTACAGTATAAGCAGACAAAATTAACCATATTCTTAAATTCTCTGAAATACAACAGATTTCAGAGGAAAAAAAATCATTGCAGAAGTATTGCATGAAGCAGCATGAGTAGGGTTACAATCCCTCCCAGTTTTTAAAGCCATGCACCCAATCCTGGATACACAGGTGTGCACCTCCCTTTTATACTTTGTAATAACTTCAAGTCTCCCTAACAGTGTGTTTGAAGTCAATGTGCCCACCTTGAAAGGAGTTCCAATCATATGCACACAAGAAATGGCAGAAGAGGCTTTAAAAAGTGGACAAGCTAGATTTTCAGTCGAGCCTACCCTCAAAGCTCATTTTCCACTTCAATTTACAGAATGGAGACTCACGAAAGTCACACACATATTAGTTTCTCACTTCTCTAGCATTTACATGCATTCAAAAAATGGGGGGTTTTTTTAAGACAAAAATCTTTTCCTTACATTTAGCTCTAAGTTTCTTGTTCAATTTAAAAACAGCAGCAAAATTAAACATGTTCTTAATGAAAAAACTACTGGCTGCATGCATTGTAAATATCAACAGCTACTACAGACATCTCCTAGATTTCATGTCCCAATTGTGTGATCCAGAATCCTAATTTGTCTAATGTACAATATAAGCAAAGCAAAACTGCACTGCAGAAATCTGAAATACCATTTCAATTGCTCTTAATTTACCTTTTATGACCCAAAGCAGGGCCTGAGATCTGCACTCCATGCTCCCAGCACCTTTTGGGTATAGCAAAATCCAATCATGGAAACTCTACTTAGACAGAATCAATTCTTTCCATACTTAATATAAAATAATGTGAACTAAATATATCTGATCTTCTTTTCCATTAGATCTAGCACTCCTGAAAAGCTATGGCAGAATTTGCATTCAAGATGCTGACCAATAATGAGCGTTTTAACTTACTGTGGCAAATAAAACTTTGTGCCATATGGCTGATTAGAGATATTCTCTCTCTTTTTCTTCTCCTCTAAACAGCTGGGTGAGTAACAACAAGCAAAAGACAGTCAGCAGCTGCACACTGTTATCATTACTTTGATACTGCTTGAAGGAATCTAAGCCTTCCACAGGTATGCACCTGAGATTAGAGGCAAAGAATTTTCCTCTCTAAATATGAGAGGAAACAGCTATGGGAGTTATAATTATGTTTTACAGGTGTCATCAGAACAATGTTTCCAAATTTTACCCAGAACAAACATACCCTCTTTCCATTTTGTGATCGAATTTTTCAAAGACCTTCAGGGAAAAGATATTATTGTACAAAGGCAAGAACAGTGAGTAAATAAGTATAAAGGCAAAGACTTCCCAACTTTATCTATTTCACCCACACAACTTTAGTAGTTATCCAACAGGATCTGCAAACAGAGCATTAACTGTCAAACCAGTGTTTGATTCCTGTGGACCAGGGATTCCCAGGCTGGAATGCCACTGCACCCCCACAGCTGGCACCAGTTGGTAATCAGAGGAGAATTAATGAGCCACGTGCCTCTGGCTCCTCATTAGTCAAAAGGTATTTGGAAATGATAATGGCTGAAGGAACTTCACCTGATAGTACCTTCTTTGCATCCAAAGTTTTAGTGGCTACTAAATGGCTGGTATCTCATCCATTTAGAAATGCCTCAGATGAGTGTCAGCTGCAGCTGGGGCTGAGTGGGAAGAGGAATTTGAAACAACAGGGAGAACATGCTGCAAAAGCAAGTTACATTGTGGACACCTCTCTGGCCACACAGCTCCTGCCTCACTTCTACCATCCCATCTGAAAGGGAATGTAATTAATTGTTCTGAAGGGTAACATATTTTAAGTCTTTCATTGCTGTTTTATTATAAATTAAAAACAAAACAAAAATAGCCAAACTAAATAACAAACTACTGTCAGAATGAAGTTGTTTATGAGACAACTGCAGCTGTGTCACCTCCTGCCCCTAAGGTTAGTGACCCCACCTGGGGAAGGAAAGAAGGCAAACTCTTTTCAGCTTTCACCTTCAGGGAGCTGGAGACTGTGTTTGTGTTTGGACTTTGGAGATTATCAGGATAATTTCTCAACTTCTTTGGATGGTGGTTCTTCCTTCTACATTAAATAAGTGCATGGGAGGAATATTTCCCAGAACACAATTAGGATAACAATACAGTATCTATAGGGAAAGCTATTTTTTTTCCATGATATCTTTATATTTAAAAAGACCTTAGAACGATTCTCATCCAGTCACCATACTAAAAGTCACCACTAGAACTATGCACTCAGTCACAGGGTTAAGAATTTTGAGAGTTCATAATAAAAGATGTGTAAAGCAGCACAAATCAAAGGAATCGTTGTCCAAATTTCACAAGCTACTATATTGTCTCATGTAACTCATGAATAGGAAAAATAAAACCCACTGGGTGTATAAGGTTTCCAACTAATCTGGGAATGACAATTACAGTGCAGCACTAATTGTGGTCTTTGTGAATATTGAAGGTCTTTTTCTATGCACACAAATACATCTTCAGGACAGAAACCACCCTTTTATTGTTGGAAAGCACCTAGAAATCTCTGGACACTACTCTACCAGCAGCTGTGTTATTTTTCTTTAAGTTTAAATTATTGCACATGGCTATCGTTGCTAGGTAGGACTTGGCTTCCAGCTTTGTAACACTGATGGCTGAAGTCTGGGCTGGACTAAGAAACAAGCAAAAAATTCAGAGGTGAAAATTACCTCTGTGGGGGTGGTTTGTATTTGCTAATGCCTTTTTAAAATTGTCTTGGATATTTGCTTGAGCAAGGTATTGCCAGTCTCTGCTCTCCAGGCATCCTAGCACTCGTACTCTTGTTGCTTTCAAGTTCAGTGTCACCAAGATACTTTCAGGCAACAGATCATCTAATAAAGAACAATATGATGTCAGTGTGTAATGACTTCTTGAGAAAAAGAGTGATGTTATGCAGCAATACAAAGAGACAGTCTCACTTTCTTCTCAGATAAACAACTTGGTAATGAAAGATTTTTTTAGAGGTATAGAACAACTGAAGGAAATTTAAAGGGGCATAGCAACTTGTATGTTAAAAAGCCCAAACACCCACATTTTAAATATTAATAACAGACAGAGCCACTGATTCCATTTCTATTGACAGGAAATTAAAAAATAAACACATAAAAATTCAGACGAGGATTTAAAAAAACATTATCCAGTGACAGACGCTGAAGAAAAAGTATTTCTCAAAACACAACATTTACAGAACAGCAGTAAAAATTATCACTATGCTCATGTTTATACTAAACTCACTTTGATGTAACTGATTAAAATATAGTAGATGGTACTGGTACCTCATGCAGGGTTAGAAGTTTTAAACTACAAGATGCTACAAGAGTGTGCACCTTAATAGGCACACAATGCACAGCAGTCAAGTAGTGTCAGGAAGGCTTAAAGTGTACCTGTCTCACATTTCTTCCTATACTTTAAGTCCCCTACACTGTCCAACAGTGCTGAACATCTGTACTGTAAATGCAAATCAGGTCCAAATCTCTGAATATCTTTGTATTTTTTTAATTCACTAATGCCACCAGCACTCTGCATGTAGCAAAAAGATGGGTCATTATGAAAAGATATCATGAACCATTTTTAAATAGAATACATTCACATTTACCACAATCCTATTGCTAGCTTTGGTTTTGTACTTTAATAGTGCTAAACAGTCACTTGGGAAAGCATGTTATGTACAAACAGGGCACACACAAGCTTAATTCTTCTGCAGCTTCAGACAGGAGTGTAAAAAGCAAGCTGAAGTCCAAAGGCAAGGAGGCAGAGCTCTAGTAAATCTGATGCAAAGCCTAATCTGCCTTTTGTCTGTACAGTCTGTGGAATATTTGAAAGGGAAGCAAACACACCAGCAAACATTGCATGTTACTTGTCTCAAGGGAAGTTCTGAATTTTTGATCACCCACCCAATCAGATAATCAAAGGAAGGACCTTGCAAACCAAAAAATTTCAGGGCAGGTCACCTATTTCTCCATCTGTCTCCCTCCATATAGGTTGCACTCCAGCTTATCACAGGCTTTGTTATAAATGGTAAGAGTCTAAGAAAGTAGTAGAGGCAATATTTATGTCACAAAAAGCTATTTCTAATGCTACTTCTGTGCAGGCTTTGTTTTAGTATGCAATGGAGTGGATGGACAACTTTTGTGGCTTCCTCTCACTCCAAAGTGCAGTGCCTCTTTCCCAGTGCACAATCTTGCAGGTTTTTTAGAGAAGTGACATTCATGTTGTTGGCACTGTCACAGGCAGACAAACCCAGTTATCTCAGTGCTAACTGCCTACTGAGTTTGATCATTGGTGTGAGACAGGGTTGCACTGACAAAATACCAACCACAAACCTGGAGGACTCTTCGTTCACACTCTTGCCCTTCTAATTTATGCTTCAAAAGATGACATTAACTGGTATGAGAAGAGAAAATTATTCTATTTTTAATTCACAATTGTAATATCCAATTAAGAATACAGTAGCTGAAAAAAAAATTAACTATAAAGCTAGCTGGCAAAACAAAACATATAAAACACCTTCATAATAACTCTTATATGCTCAAAAGCTGTGGTAAATGATCAGAATTGTACAGTGTTACTTCAAGATAGTGAAGAGTTGATGAGGCTGGTTGAGAAAAGCATGGACAGGGGCCTCTTCCTTATCTTGCACCTGGCTCAAGCAAAGTCTTGGAAATCTCATGGCCCAATGTTGTTTCAGTGAGGCACCACAGAACATCAAGCCTCTGTACCAGCCAAAAGCCACACTCCCTTCACTGTGAAAAACAACACTTGTTATAAATCTGTTTCATTAAGGAGATAAGGGCGTGCACAAAGACCCTCTGATGAAGGTCAGAGAGCCTTTGCTGCTGCCTCAGTATGTGGAGGAGGAGGGCCAAAGTGTTTGTTCTACCTCTTTGTCAATTATAAATTCTGACAGAGTAACGGAGACTCTCATTAAACTCCATTAACATATTGACTTACACATCCCTCAGGATTCAAATGAAGGAGAACATGGGACATGCAATGCATGTATGACCAAAGTCACCAAACTCTGTCCATAACATGCAATTGTTCCGTCCCCTTGGGACAGACCTACATTTACAATACAAAAGGGAGGCATCAGGGCACAAAAGGCCAGAGGAGGAAAACATGTCTGGATGAAGAAAACACCTCTGGAGGAAGAAAACACCTGTGGAGGAGGACGACACCTTTGGAGGAAGAAAACATCTCTGGAGGAGAAAAACATCCCTGTCTGCTCAGGATCAGCCAGTGGACTGTGGCTCTCCCCCTCTCCTGAAGCCTTTAGGTGAGCTTTGCACCTCCAACTGCGTTGGAGTACACTCGGGAATATTCACTTTATTTTTATATATATATATATATATATATATATAAATACCTTTATAGCTAGGGGAGTCTTTCTCTGCTTTCTGCCATGCCATATGTCAGCATTCTGTAGCCAGTGCATCTGTCACTGGCAACTGGGAACCTGCTTTCCTGTTGTTTCAATAAACCTTCAGTGAGCATTTGTGAACCTGGATCAGGCAAAGTCCTCATTGAACAAGATCAGACTTATGGTACTGGATTGACAACTGCACTAACAGCACCTCTGTACTCCTGCAAGTTCTTCTGAACTCAAACAGAGCTAGAGGGTTAAACTGGCTGAAATGAAGCCCAGCTGCACCCAACCCCTCTGATCTCTGAGGACTGGCTGGGACACAAGGGGTTTATTTTCTGCTAAATACCCAAACCCTTAATGCAACAGCAGCTCACTCATCCTTCCACAGTATAAATGTCAATTGACATTCATATTATCCCTCAAAAAGAGTCCAACTGTCCCACTTTTTTTTTCATGGAGGAGTCAGATTACAAGGATACGCATTTTCTGGTAGTATTTTAAGAGTAAAAAACATTATTCCTTCAAGGTATAAGTACAGTTACAACCTATTTCCTTTAATCCTTTTTCTTCGGTATGATTCCACATCTGAAGCTGACAACCAACATTATGCAGTTGATTAAATATAGTTAAAGATACAACTAAGGAAGTCACTTTCTCTACTTAATATATAGAAATGACATAAATTAATCAGCTCAAATGTGGGTTGTCTTTTTTTTCATTTTCATTCAAGAATTTACAGAGTTATTTTAAGTTGATCGGATGACTTTCATGTTGTTTCTATTATAGTACCTACCCATCAGTGACTGTTTTGAAAATTACTGAATGGAACCCAGTGTCTGAAATGATCACTATTAAAGAGTCTGCCCTATTTATTTTTTTTAAATCTGACCTTTTGTATTTTTATTCTCAATACAGTAATCTTCATTTCCTTTTTGGTTTGTCTCCTATGGACTTTTCTGCAAATACAGCAACAATGAAAACAGACAGTTTTGAAACACTACCTTCTGTACTTGCCAAAATTTCCACTACAGTTTAAGAAAGTCCTGCTACTTAATGTCTTGTATTTTCTTTGGCTACAGAACCCTTTGAAATTCTGACTAGAGCTGTGAAAACTCTGATGATGAACAAGCACAGTAGTGCAGTGTATTGAGGATTTAAGTTCAAAAATCTTCCCAAGTTTTCCAGGCTCACTAGCCTCATCAAGCTAAATTCAAGTCAACAGTGCTGGTCAAATACAAGTCAGGAAGTAAAAAATACAAAAAATGTTTATTCAATCAGAATTCTTTCAATAGAAAGCATAGGAGCTTAATGGCAGTCACGGGCAGGAAATGACTAAAAGCCCAGTAAGACAACATCACTGGATCACACACACTCACCTACCTTCTAACTGTGGTACTGGACATCCTTCATTCACAGTAAAAACTATACATTACAAACACTGTAAATTGCATGTTTCACACTGTAAAAAATTTCAATTCAGTTCTGCCCAAGTTGGGCTGATAAAAGACCATTTCATGCACTTTTGGGAAGAAATAATATGAAACTTGTGCCCTACGCACTCCAATTCTCCATAGCTTTGCACAATCGTTTATATTTTTGCAAAACACATGTAAACTGGCACAAAGTGCTACTGTTCTGATTTGTCTTTATTTCCCACCGTTAGGGGTAGCAGCTTAAGAGCAGAAGACTGAAGGGAAGGACTGTAAATGACTCAAGTGACCTTGCAACTGGGAATAACCCTTGATAAACCAGTGTGAACAGCATGGACCAAGTTTAACAGTGCCTGCATCTCCACTGGATGTTGCTTCAGGGATCTCTCATTAGTGAGGTAACAGAAATAAATTTATTCTTTGTATTCTAGCCCTGATTTTGTGGTTATCCCAGCTGCCTGCCTGTGCCCACTCCCACGTTTGACACAGCTGGCAGGATACGGGAGCAACCATGTCATGGTTAGCAAAAAGGTCAAAAAAGCCCAAAAAGCTGAAAAAGTTGAAGAAGTCAGGGGCTGGGGAGGCTGTGGTGGTGAATCCCCACATTCCAGGATGGCCCAGCACCGAGCGCTGGACCCCTGTGGCCACTTTCCTTGCCACAGTGGCTGCTCCAGAGACATGGCCCGAAATCGACGACGGGGTGGTGGTGAACCCGCACAGGGTGGAGATCGCCATGCGCGGGCTGCCCTGGAAGGCGGCATCCAAATCCTCCCGAAAGCTGGCGGGGAGGCTGGGATGGCTCCTGGCCACGGGGCTGAGAGCTCTGGACAGGGAGGTGATAGCCCTGCAGAGCAAGGTGGGCGAGCTGGAGCTGGTCACCTACGCCCGCGCCCGCGACTGCGAGGCCATAGCGCTGCAGAGCAAGGTTAGGGAGTTGGAGCTGGTCACCTATGCCAGGGCTCTGGAGAGGGAGGTCACAGCCCTGCTGGGGAAAGTGAGGGAGCTGGAAAGGGAAGTTGTGGCTTTACGGGCTGCAAAGGTGATTGCACATGAGGTAAGCACCACCCAAGCAGAGCAGTGCTACGAGCAGCAGTGCACTATACAGCAGCTGGTGTCACCTAGGCATAAATATGTGGAAAATAAGGTGTTGATCTCCCAAGTTCATGCTCCAGCTATGAAATCACCACGGGATCCCAAGGAATGGGATGGAAATCTTTGGGGTGAGTACTCAGACTTTGAGATTGAGATTTAGCCAGATTTAGCAGGAATGGGGGATGACATAGATCATAGATCAGACACATTTACACTCTGAAAGAGTTTCAATTATGCACTCCTAGACAAGGAAATCCTTTTGAATTAGAAATAATAATTCTAGATTATATAGTCTCATGGGGATTGTGGCTGATGACTGGACCAAAAAGCAAAAATAAATCTGTAGAATTTTGGTCCAAGTTATTCCAAGGCACTGCTACACATTATACCCTGATGGGAAAATGAATTAAAGATGTAGCTGGGGCACTGCAAGAAACTGAAAGAATTACATGCTAAAATAGCATGACTGTACCCCTTCAGTACAAAACACAGTGAGGACCAAAAATATTTAAGATGGTGTCTTTCCCAAAATATTTCCCACAGAGGAAATGGAATTGTTTGCACCAATGGATTGTGCAAGCTCTTAATCTAGATGTGATCATTCATATAATAACTTCTGACAATGTAGTATAGTTGTCTCTATCTTCTTCCTTTTATTCTATATCCTTTGTGAATATCATATTCTCAAGAGCTTGTATTTCATGTATCTTTGATTATTTCCTGTGGCTTATCTAGGGGAGGGATGCACTAGAACTATGTTATTGGTGTCACAAACCCAACATCCAGTCAAAGTTCAATCTGAAATAGCACAAGCCACACCTCTCCAATCTGTGTGGCCAATTACCCCATCTCCAGTTACCGAGCCTGGAGTAATATTAGCTGAAGGAGCTGAAGCAACCACATGTGTTATCACTGGACAGAGATGACATTTCTGTTTTCCTCCACAGGCTGGCTTGTTGTGCTTTTTAGGCTTGTATTTGAAGTACATATCTTGGATAAAATTCTGCAAAATCAATATGTAAATATTTGTGTGTGATTGTTTTTTTACTGTAACCAACTTGTCATTTTTCTTTCTGGGAAGTGTCTGTAGAGCAGGTGATGTGAGCCCTCGTGTGAGGTTTAACTTGGACATCCAAGGCAGCTGTTCCCTTATATTTGTATAGTAACTGCTGCACACTGTGGAACCTTGGAATATTGGTTACTGGAGAACTACATCCCCCTTCAACATCATGAACTCTGTTCCAAGTTTGAAGGCATGTGCTGCTTTGACCTGGCTGCAGAACTGGTTGGCATGGAGGATATCACTCAGTATCTCGAGCACTGCAAATCACAACCTACCAGTGATGCCTGACAGGAGGGGTGGGACACTTGACTCAGAGCATTATATGCTTATTTGTTTATTCCTTTTCCCCTATGCTTATGTGGCTCTGTAAATCCCCCATCCCTCTTTTCCAGCCCTAGCAGCAGTGGTCTCTTGAGCAAGGGGGTGGAAAGTTGGAGAGGAATGGGTTAAAAAGCGGAAGACTGGCGAGGAGGACTGTAAATGGCTCAAGTGACCTTGCAGCTGGGAATAACCCTTGATAAGCCAGTGTGAGCAGCAGCCAGTGATCCCCTGGCATGCCCTGAGTTTAGGAGTGCCTGTATCTCCTCTGGTGTGTCTCTGCTTTGGGGATTCCCTGATTAGCGAGGTAGCAGAAATAAATTTACTCTTTGCATTCTATCTCCAAGTTTGTGGTTGTCCTGGCTGCCTGTGTCGAGTCACACCCCCCAGTCACTGTGCAGAGGTGTCAATGCCAACACACTGCACAGGCGAGCAGAGAATCAGGCCCCACAGCCTCTGAAGACACATTAGTACAGGCTCCTGTGAAGAGATAAGCAAGGACACTAAAACCACTGAGGAAAAGAACAATAATGTTTTTCATTGATAATGCTATACATGTTCTTAGTAATGAGTCTCTCAACTCACTCTAAGTAAAGCAATTGGCATGTTCTTTAGATAGAGCAACAGTACAAATACAGCTGTGTATATCTGACACACAAGCGTTTGATTTTGGACTTGCTGAATGTTCAGATAGTTGATGAGATCACTGTTGCTGCACATATAAAGTAAGGTGTCTGCAGCGTGCCTAATTCTGATACTAATCACTCTCCTCAGCAGACTGAGAACCTGAATCAGGGTCACTCCTGTGCATCTTTTTTTTCGCCCTCAGATGTGTTTGCAAAAAATTGCTATTCGCCATAGGGGAGCTGGGAGGAGAATGCCTGGGAATTGATGGGCATCAATTGTACCCACAGCTGTGAGTTCTTCAGTTCTGGCTGCTGCAAACATACTTTCAGGTTTTTTCACAATTTTTTCAGTGCAAAAGAAGTGGAGACTATTCCTTGGTTTTATTTCAGCAGCCTCACTGGCTTCAGTTTCTCTCCCCATGTTCAGACAGATACTGAACCTGTCACCTATGTGAAGACTGAGAGTAGAACAAGGTAGTGCAATCCTGCCATCAGACACTTTCTTAAATCTAGACAAACTTGCTGTGTTTTTATATGAAAGGTAATGCAAATGATGTTTGGTGGGTCAGTAACATGGATTCCCTTGTACAGTAGTATTTTCATACCTCTCCCTTGTCTGGATTTCACAGCTACTACTGTGCTACTGCATTGCCCAAGTCATACAGCCTTGTCCCTTTAGTGTCAATTAAAGTGAGTTTGGTTTTCACTGCAAAGTATCAGTATGTTCAACAATAAGACTTTCAAGAAACTGCCAAAGAGACAGTAATAGAAAATGTTCAGTATTTGTCCACTACTCCTGCTTGCCTCTTTCAGTAATGCCCACTTTCATTCCTTACCCTTTTTACAAACAAAGTTCATTATAATTATACTATAGTGGTCACCATCAAAAAGTCAGCATATACACACAGTTGCTACAGAGCAGCATCTGAGCAACCACAGTATTATTTCTACACAGAATAGGAAATACCTGTGGTGACACTGATACCATTGAGTGGTAAATGTGGTTCTGTGTTGCCTTAGAGTTCTTCACTGTACTGGCAGCACACCTGTTTCAAGTTACTTTTTCAGTGACAGAATAACAAGGAATATATTAATCATAGCAGATACCTACTTGATTAAAGATATATGCACATACCACATACCTAGACCCATATGATCCATAAGATTAAAAGAAAGGCACTTGAAATACACAAAATAACAGTAATTGTCAACTTCCACTTCTGTAATTTTTCCTCTTTACATATATGGCATCTTCATAAACCCATCTATTTCTAGTTGCTAATCAAAATCAAAGATGTTCTGTTCTTTCATTGAATTCTCTACAAATTATGAAAAATGGCTGTTTGCTTTTCTTTTGTTCACAGAAATCTTTAAATCACCTTTTGGTCTCAGTCAGATCATACCTGGTATTCCATAAATGTCCTAGGAAAGTGGGAAGTGTTTAGGATGCTTAAGACACTTCAGAAAGTCTTTTCAGACTTGCTTCTGTCCCTCTCTGAATAGTTTTGCTAGACCATTAAAAGGGAAGAATATGCACCTTTTGATAAATAGGCTACTCCCCTACCTTGGTGTTAGATAAGATGTGAGTAGACCAGTTTTCAATTACATTAGAATATCTGTGGTAAGGCATTCCTTAAAATGTGATGAAGAGGTCATCTAAAAAGAGACACAGGAGGAAAACATGGCTAGAACTCAAGAGAGAAATGAACAGGAAGCACAGCTGACAGAAGTATGACTGTATAAATCCCACTTACAGCCATTCTTACAAAGCCCATTTAAAAAAAAATAGCAGTGACTGTACTGCAGGTTTAGTGATTTTTCTTGGGAGATCCTTAACATTAACACTTGCAGAGTCTCTGTTGCCCCAGAAAGATCAAAAATGAGCTCAAAACACCAGACATGGCCCAGAAGTCCCATCCTTACTTCTGCCTCTTAATCTATAGTTTAATATTTAAACAAGTCGCTGTGTGACTGAGGCTGTCCATCACTGAGCTCCTGGGAATGTCACACTCCATGTGACTGCTGTGCACAAACAGAAAATACCACACTGGTATATCACCCTCTTCTTGGGCCTCTGCCTAATGTTTCCTTCCCACTCACTCTTGATAATACTCACTGACATGCTAGCCTGTGAAACTGCAGCCAGGCTCCTGGGAGTGACTGAGACCCCAAAGTTACTATCCAGCACAATGAGACTGTCTAAATGCAGCTGGCCCAGGCAGTGAGGGCTGAGAGTGCAAGGAGGGAGCCTTCATCACAAGTAAGGGAGAGCATTCAGCTGGTACAGTCAACTAGATCAAGTCATGACTAGCAAAGATGCCACAAGTTCAGGCTGGATTTGCTAGTGGTGAGGGTGAAGGCATGCTCCACAGATGGGAAGAGTGTTAGCTGGAGTCTTCTTAAATTCCACTTGATTACCACCCACTGATTCAGGTACAAACCCATCAGTAACAATGGCCCTGTCACAGTTTCTCAAAAAGCCCTCAGATGCAGCTATCAAATGGACATGAATGGATCAGAATTCATGTATTTTATACTCAGAAACTCTCTCTGCACCCCTCGTGGAAATAGAAGAGCCACCAACCCCTGGTGCAAGCCAGCCTGCTTAGCAGGGACTGCAGGGAGCAAACTCAGTTCCAGCAACCACAGGCACTTTCCCTGTATTGGGACAGGCTGGCAGTGCTCTTTGGTTCAGCCCTAAGGAGACAAACTTACTTTCATTACCAGAAAAATAGACTGGAGATGTAGCCATCTCTATTTTTAACCTCTAGGGACTTGCTTTTATCCAGACCAGTAGTAATGACAGATGTCAGCTGTGAGTGACAGCATTGCTTTGGGAAAAAAGGAGAGTCCAGTTTCCCTGCACTGCCAAGTGACAGCAATTCAAGCCACCAGGTACAGAAATTCCTTACCAATATTCATCTACTCTTCTACCAAGAAGACAGGCAGTGTAATTTTTGCCAAAATTATTCAGGACTTCAGGATCACAAAGCCTACTCCTTAGCCTCCCAGAAAAAGTCAGTATTTCTGAAACTCATTGGATCTGGGGGCTTGCACCCTAACCTGGGGTGTGATATTAAGGCACCTAGGCAGGCTCATCC
>JANPWX010000138.1:1004970-1044970 GCA_024734555.1 Trochalopteron elliotii
TTTTCTAGACTTAATGGCTGATTGCAGAAATCAATGTTGCCATTAGTAACAGAGTATTTGTTATGGCATGATTTCCTCTGTTGTTAGGCTTGCAGAATGATTACAGTATTAGTGAGGTGCTTTCTTTATAAAGGGCTGAAGATATAACTTTCAATTTACTATCCATTAGTAAGTGACTTTGGAAATATACATGAGGCCAGAAATCTTACCTGTTATTACTTGGAGATTTTATTTCAGCAGTCATAGGCTAGTAACTTTAAAAATTGCACCAGGAAGCTCAATATTTTATAGACATCTTCAATGAAATATTATCTGCTTTGCTATTTTTTACACAGCAAGTTAACATGACATACAATACAATTAAAATGTTTCAGTCCAATTTCTATTTTTCTTGTACTTTCAAATGGATGAGAATTAAGCAGAAGGCTTCACACAGGTTAAAATCTGCACATAAGTTAGAAGATTGTCAAAAGGTTAGTAATTTGTATTTCTGAATCTCTTTTTAATCAGTCTGGTGTCCAGGTACAAGGACACAGCTAAGGAACTGACGTGGCTGTCAGAACGAGGGCAATCAGAGAGGTGAGCCAACATGCAGTTTATTAACTACAGCTCAAAGGAGGCAGCTTTCCTCACCCTTTTACACAGAGGACAGGGCAGGATCTGCAAGAGAGACACCATGAATAGAAGAGGAGGAGAAAACCAACTTCCAAAACCTGGAGGGAGAGGCCCTGGAAGCGACAGAGCCATTGGTGGCTGCCCAGAGCCTGCACAGTGGGAAGGTGTCAGCTGGAAGGCTGGGAAACCTGCCCTTGGAGGGGAAAAGGGTGAGCAGAGAATTAACCTCGAAGGCATTGCAGGAACCCAAACACAGATGTTCTGGCAAGTAATACCACATCCCTGTGGACTGTAGGAAACGACCTGACAAGAGAATGCATAAACTACTTTACTGCTGTGATTTCAAATACAGCTATGAAGCTTTCAGTGCAGAGAGGGAAGAAGAAGTTATCATACCTGAAGAGGAGGGTGAGGAAGGATGAGGGCTGTCCTCCTGAGCACTCCCTGTCTGTGAGAGACCCCCACCTACTCCGCTTTCTTCAGTAATGTTAGAGGACCCTGGTGTTGTTGACCTGCTGACAGACTGAGATTCTTGATCACTTCCAGATCCGCGCCGCTCATCGAGACCACCTTGAATTATTTCATCTTCTCCTTTCCTGTCTCTTTTGTGGACCCGGGAGTGAACGACCACTTGGTGGTATGTTCTAAAAACCCTTCCACAGTCCGGGCATTCAGTTGGCTTCTCTTTTATGTTTCCATGACTTTGTAAGTTGTAATCGAGTCCCTGGTTCATACCATGTGACAAAAAATCTCTACTGCCTTCTAAAGGGTCTAGTTTGCTTGGCAAGTCTCTCTGATTGCCCATTTTAGTGCTGTGAACCAAATCAGCAGGCATTTTCTGCTTAGAGCCATCTGCTCCTACTAACACATACTCCCGCTTCTCCTTATCAAACATAACTCCAGCATTTGCCAAAGTGTCTTCGTGGCTGCGCTGTATCTGCTGCTCTTTAGACAAAAAGCCATGTTCCATGGCCATTCCCCTTGCCATAAGCTGCCAGGCCTGATAGCTGTTTACTGGATCCATCTCTGCTGCTTTGGCAGCAGCTTGTAACCTTTCTATACAGCTGGATTTCAGAGGAGGCACCAGATTGAGACAGCCCAATAAAGAATGTTTATCCCCTTCGGCAATACCGTGGCCAATGCCAGAAATGGGTGAAAGGAGCTTCCCCAAGACTTCCTTCTCTTTCATGGGCATATCTCCTTTGTTGTAGATTTGATTTTGTTCGCTTAACCTCGCTTTGTCAGGGGGAAGAAACCCGCTCTGCAAACATGACAGATATCTTGAATACAAGTTTGCATGAGCTTCCTGGGACATGCTGCTGATGGAGACAGGTACTTCAGGATCATTAGGAGATTTGTTCTTTACAGACAACTTATTCAGGTGAACTTTCATGTGGTTTTTAAGAAACCAAGGCTCTTTGAATCGCCTCCCGCAGATCTGACAGCAGTGTTCAAAGGAATCCTTGTGCTTTCTCATGTGGCCTTTTAGAAACCAGGCTTGGCTAAACACTTGGCCGCACACCTCACAACGAAACTCATTGGTGGATTGCTCCCCGTTCCCATTGGAGCCCTGGCCCTGTGCTGACTCTGCAGTTATGTGAGCCTTCTCCACATGGCTGATCAGCTCCTCCTCCTGCGAGGCGGCAAAGTCACACAGAGTGCACTTGTAAGGCTTGTGTAGGATCCTGATGTGCCTGTCCAGCTCTTCTCTCTTCTTAAACTTGCCTTTGCAGAACGTGCATCTGAACCCGGCTGTCGGAGCGACAACTTCTTCCTGGACACTGACTGGCTTTGGAGAGGGAACAGGGTTTGAAATATCAGGTGTGTTGTGATTAGGTGGCACAGACAAGTTACAGTTTGCGAGTGGCATGGGCTGGGTGTGCTGCTGTGCCTTCACATCAGGTCGTGGCTGCAAGAGGCTGCTCTTCATCTGCTTGTCCCGGAGAATTGCTCTCTCCTCCAGCTCATGTAAAAGTCTGTTTTCTTCTCGGACCCTCCCACGACCTTTGCCGAGGTTTCCAAGCTTGTGAGTACGCAGGTGTATCTTCAGGTTGCCTTTCTGAGCTGCTCTGTGGTCACAGTAGGGACACTTAAAGGGTTTCTCTCCAGTGTGAGTTCTCATGTGCAGAGACAGGATGCTGTTGAACCGAAAGCGTTTCCCACAGAGGGGACAGGGGTATTTCCTGTTTTTCCTGGCATCATCCTCGATGTCGCTCATCTGAGACATAATCCCCAGGTTTTGTCCGTTTAGGAACTGCTGCAGGTCCACACGCCCGTTCAAGCTGGTATCAACCTCTCTGTTGAGCTGGTTTGCCAGCAGGGCCATCTGGCTGCTGATGGGCTGGTTTGCTATGGACATGTGAGTTTTGTCTTCTAGTGGCACTGACGCCTTCTCCTCGGGATTCTGCCTGTTCTGGAGCTCAGGGAAGGCATGGCTGAGCTGGGAAGTGATCTGGTGCAGCTTCTGACTCATTGAATATTGCCCATTGAGTATGGTGCTGTTGAGATGGGCGTCAGCTTCTGGCACAGCTGAAGAAACACCAAGGCACAAACTAGCTTCCTCCATCTCTGAAAATCAAAAGATATTTTGGATTCAGACTGTGAAAGAGTTACAAGCATTGAATCACAGGCATACAGTTTACATTTCATGTTTTACCTGCTCATAATAATGCAAAGGAATTAGTCTAAAAACAATTAAATGTGTATTAAGTGCCAACTGTGCTGCACAGTTTTGATCATACGTGTACTCATTCTGCGTGTGTATACTAAGAACTATTAATTACTACTTTAAAATATGCGACCATTTCAAAATTTAATTATTACAGAAGGGGCAAAGGCTTTTACCACCTCCCTTGTCCTTCTTGTGAAACTGCACCTGTCTGCATTTCTAAATCTATAGAAAAATAATCTTATGCATCTCTTCCATTTTCATTAAAAAAGCCAGCATAACCCCCCCCCAAAATTAGAAATCCATTTGTAACTTTCGGTTCCATTAACCATATTCAATATATTACACATTCTACAGTGAGAAAGATAGTTTTATGATTTGACAAAAAACCGATGCTATGATATTTACTGGTGTACAATAAAACAAGATAATGTTTTGGGAAAAAATAAAGGACAAGCTTTAGAACAATAAAAGGGATTTTGCTTTAGTCAACAAAAAGTGCAGTAATATCTCATTAAGCTGATTAGTATGCTGCTTAGAAACAGTACTAGGTGCTGTAACACATGATTATAATCATAAAAATCCTTCAGTGTTTGCAAGTAAGCATTAACGAGGTATATTAAATTTTAAGGAGACTGCGACTAGCAGCTTTGTAAACCTCTGAGATTAAGATTTAACCCTTCTGTTACAAAACATTGTTATTTTGTCATTTTGAAACTGAGCCCATCAAAAGGCACATAAATTATCTTCTGCCAAGTCTTTTAATTCATCCTTGAGAACCTTCAGATTTCTGTTCCTAGGAAAACTTGCCAGATTATAGAAGGAATATCTCTGTCCTTCGATGGGTAAGACATGTGATTTAAGACACTTTGATTTGTTTTAAAGAGCTCTCTTATGGAACTAGATAAAACCAATTAAAATCTGGGGAAGGTGTTGTGGAAAGCTTCAACAAGTTTAAGAATTCTAATAACTTTTCTAATACACAGTAATGACTACAAATTGTAGCTACACTATGTATATTGCAGGAAATTAGAATTCAAAGCTGTTTGTTAAACACAAGTGCTCTGTTCTGGTCTGCATAATTGTCCACGATAATCCATCCTTGCCACTTCTCTACTCTATACAGATATAATGTATCTATAAAATTCTGTTTAAAATATAAAGTTTCACATAACCAATTCATAAACTATATGATGCTATAAGGTTATATTAGACCACAATTAAGATTTTTGTTGTTCAGTGGAGTGATTTGATACTTTATTCACTCACAAAACTACTGAATTCTATAGCTTCTTAAAAATTAAATTGGTCAACCCTCTCTGACTTTAGCCAAAAGCATTTTTTCACTGTGTCTTCTACAAAGTCTCCAGGCACACCCTGGGTGAACACCATTCCTCACACAGCTTCACAGTGGCCACTTGATAGACAATTCAAGGTCCAGACCTGGCACATACTTAAAATGCATGTAATTGTGCTCATGGGAGCAGTCCAGTAGACTTCAAAGGGTGACTCTTAAAAGCAAAGTTCCACACATGATTAAGTATTTGCAGCATCAGGGCCTAAAAAAAAAGTATGGGAGGTCTTTGAGGGGAGACCTCTTTGGTCCTGACAGGATGACGGAGGTTGTGACACAATGCAGATCTTGTATGAAGTAGAAACAGGAAAGAATTATATTTATGTGTGTTAAAAAAGAACATGAGCTACCTAATTTTGCCTATATATATAGCAGACCTTTTTCAAAATTTAACAGTCCCCTGATTCAGGTCACATGTTGGAGACCCATTATTTGCATGCTGTCAATGTTATTATTTATAAAAATATTAAAGAAATCGAGTATATAAAAGGACCCCACTTTAGTTTGCAGTGTCTGATTTCCAAAGGTAGAGAGTAGGAGAACATAATCAAGCCAGGTGTTTACCCAAGGCCATGTAGCAAACAATGAAAAGTCTTAATTTCCATTCAAGTTTTCTGTGCAGCAGACCACAATCTTTCAAAATGTGGGTACACACAAGAAATTTTCTTTTTAAATTTTGAAAGTTTGCTTAACTTTTGGAATAAACCAAATTTCACATTCAAAAGGATTAATTAAACAACTTAAGACTTATGGTCCTTAGGTCTGCCATTGCCTGAAGTTAACTGAGATTTTGAATATCTGACTATGTACTTCTTAAAAAAAATAACAAATACTCTCCCAAATAACAACATGAGGGAAACCCCAAAACCTGAATCCACTTTTTGTCTGGATTGCACACACGCAGGAATGTTATTTCTCCCCACCATGCTTAAATAAGGCATGTTGGCAAACAAGAACATGACAATTCCAGAAATGCATAGCATGTGCTGACACAGACATATATTGAAGAAGGTTTAGAAAGGTCTTTGTGAATTGTCATTATTCTATAACAACTTCAAAAATGCAGTCTAAATTTCATTTTTTTCAGTCGATCTCAATAGGACCTGGTGCCTTTACATGCTCAGAAAGGTTTGGGTAGTTAATGGTAGCATTTTATGCTCTATCAAAGTTTGCAAATGCTGACAGATCCCAGTGGAATTTATTAATTCTGATGTTTAACCCTAAGCATCAGTTCAAATGTATGGTTATTTGGACTGTGGAGGGGAGCTGTGGTTGAGATTTTAGTTATTCTGTGCCTCTTTTTCAAATATAACTTTAATAAAGTAATAACAGCAGTTGTAGCTGGAACATAGTAATTTTTCCTTTTTGCTATTTTCTGTCTTCCAAGACCATACAGAAATATATAATGTAGAATATGGAGAGAAAAATTAAAAAACAAAAACAAAACCAAAACAGTTTAGAGAAATACCAAATCCATAATTTCTCATTTGAAGACCAATAATATTGGATCAAGTCAGGGGAGCCTAACCCCCCCAACATAGATCTTTTGGCATAGGAAATGTTATACATTTTTGATTAAATATGCAGAAAGGTCAGCAAACCCTCTGTCTAGAGAGCAACAACCAGCCTTGAATGCTGCCTACTCTGATCAGCCATGCAGTTTCTGGGATCCAGCTGCCACAATCTCAAGATGTATTCTTCACTTAAACTGCATTTCCCCCCTCATCTGCCCCTGCTTCTTGCAGGCCTGTTGCTTCCTCTGGCTCTGAATTGTCTCCTCTTTTCCTCACTCCAACCTGGTTTCATTGCAAAGTATAACCACAGCACTGAAGGTACTGGCCTGTGAAATTTCTCCTCCTACCAATGCCCAGTTACAGCTTTTCTGAGCACAGGGGCCTGGCTACTGCTCAGCTTTCACAGAAATCACTCTTGGTATCCCTTAGCCCTTTCACAGCAAAACCTACCAAAATCTCACCTTGCATCCATGTGCAAGACAGAAAAATCCACATCCTCATCCATCATTCCATTATGAATTAGATAACTCAATCTAATTTGACTAATTTCTCCAAAAAAAAAAAAAATTGCAATTTCATTCTCTCCCTCTTTATCCATCATCCCTGTCTAGAGCTATGGCCAGACAGGGTTACACCAGGTGGGGTAAGGGCCTTTCACTCCCCAGTGAGGCTCCTGCAGTTCATGATACCCACCTTGGTGCCAAGGTATTCAAAAATAAAAAATCTGGAAATGTCAATTTAGAAGTGCTACTTTGATGCTTCATGATAGGGAAAATATCTAGCTTTCAGTTTTTAAATATATAGTCTATCACATTATTTTCATGATCCTGATCTCTCATATAAGGAAAGCACAGAATGTTTTGCCATCTCTCACGCTGGGAACAGAAGCACAATGTTCTCTGTAGTTAACAAATGTTTACAAAATGAACTGCAAATCAAATTTGAGGTTGTTAAGAAATTTAAAATATGTTTGTTGAAGTTCATTTAGTAAATTTCTGACCTTTAATTATCTCAAATGTTCTGTAAAGACAGTGTCCCTCAAGACATGGCATCGCACCAGAGTATGGTGGGATCAGGAGTTGTTATGGGCTGCCCTTTCTAAACTAAATAAACCCTCAGCTCTTGCCCAAGTGAGTTTCTGTGGCAAAAAAAGCCCCAAACCGACCCTGCTGCATACACAGGCTACACCCATGGGTTCACACTGCACTGGGCAGGTCAGGAGCACCCTTGGGAAGCACCACACCCACCATCCCAATCTATCTGGCCCTGTTCTGTGCCCAGTGTGCAGGACCCCATCCTCTGAGGAGGACCTCAGCTTGTGGAACTCACTATGGGATACAGATATTATAAAAATACTCTCTCTCATCTCCTACATAAAGGTACAATGAGACATTCAAGTGCCTTTGATGATACTAATAGTTATTTTGATTTCACTCACATTTTTGCCCTCAAGACTATTTCCTGTGATATCAATAGCGAAAGTTCTGGCTTTAGCCATTTCAATTGAACACACAGATTTTATTTAACTATTTGAAATGGATTACTGGAATTTAAAACCAATTATGACACCAGAAATGCCTGTCATCACAACTACATTAATGTAATACGAGAAGCTGAGCTTCCTCTAGCTGGAAACAGTGAAAAAAAATATAGCAAGCAGAATGACAGAATTTAAAGATAAATCTATGCCTACGCACACATGTAAACATATGCAGGCATATGCATATCTGTATACAGACACATATGTGCAGACACACACCTGTTATCTTTGTAAACAGATGGACCAAATTCAGCACCTATTTACACCTGTTCATTCCTGCTGGACACACACACACACACACTGAAGCTCTCCCCTCTTCAGTGCTGTAGAGAAAACAGTCATTTTAAAACCACTGTTGTGCTGTTATTATAGCTTAGATTAGGTTAGTTAAAAGATTTACAGTTCAGTAAGCAAAGTAATGCTTTACAAGCTCACGTGTTTAAACGACAAGCTCGCTCTGGCCCTGATCCTCTGAGCAGTTAGAGCTACACACACTGTTACTTATGCTTTCAGAATACAGACTTGGTATTTATCTTTCCAGCTAGAAAAATTCACATATATCTACATTATCTTGTGGTCCACTGGCAAATTCTAAATACTCCAATACAGACTGCTTCAGTTCTTAGCTACTCCTAAACAGGTACTGCTGAGATCAGAATATATATTGAATTTTTATTAAATATTGTTCTTGTTGTTGCAGCAGAAACAGTTGAACTAAGGCTGTTATAAGCATAATACACTCCTGTTAAGAAATACAGAACACCAGACTACTGAACCCTTTCAGGGTCATTAAACAGCTGTAAACATTATTACAAAAATAAACCAGAGATTTCATGCTTACATTTTAGCCCAGAGCTTGGTGTGCTGAGCAAGTACATTTTTTTCATCTCTTACAATCAACGCTGGTGACATTTGGGCATCCAAACAAATTACATCACAAATATTACTGAGGTGGGTAGGATACTGAGCAGTTTATTTGCCAGATGATTAATATATAAATAGTAGGGCAGGATAAATGACCTACTCTTCTTTGACTGATTTGTAGGCAATACTAAGAGACATAGATGTAAATAGTTAGATTTTAACAAAAACATGTGTGCACGGAAGGGGAGGGGAGAGATCAGCTGTATTTAATGCCACCAGGACAGCATTATCCAGCCTGATAAAATGAAACAAACATTAGGCCAGATTCTATTCTCATTTTACTTATGCAAAATAGAGTAATTGCATTGACTTCATAGGAGTTTTTCTTAAGTAGGTGTCCTGTTCCTTGGGGTATAATATAATTATATCAGGAAAATATATGGTTTCTGGAGTATAACAGGATGCCTTTAAAAAAAGAAACTTGGCCTACAGGTAATGTGTCCTATGTATTTGTTTTTATTTAAACATTATTAAGGGCGGCTTGGTGATTAGTTGTCACTATTAGTGACATTAGCACATTGAAGTTTTGTAGGTGTTGCAAAGCACATGTAACTTGGCATCACAGAGAGCAGGAGAGGAGCCCAGCCTGCCCAGAGCTGCGGGGGAAGGAAGCAGAGCTGCCCCCATCCCACAGCCCCGGGAGGCTCCAGGGGCTGCAGCCTCACACCAACACCCATCCTCCAGCAGCCGGGACCACGCAGGGGGCAGGCATTTGACAAAACTGTAGCTGCTTTGTAGTGCTGATATTTAAACAAGCTGCTTATTGATTCCAAAACAAAGTACTCCTTTAGTAACAACAGAGCCAACTCATTCCACAACAGTTTTTATGTCTTAAAGAAGGGTTAGCAGAGGGATTTTGACGTTTCAAAAGTCATTAGCAGACAGAAAATGGTTTGCTGAGGCTGTACTGCCTTTGCTCTGGGCTGGGAAGAGAGTTGCTTTCTAAAATACCTGTTACATCTGCAGGGTACTTTCTAGTTAGCACAGCCTTTGGGACTGATAACTGATCAGTGGAAGATAAATCACCACAACAGTCTTTGGTTGGTAGCACCCATGGAGTGGAGGACTGTGAACTGTTTGTGATCACAATCTAGGAAGATGAGCACAGAGGAGAGGAGAGGTCATTTATAAATCTCACTCACAGATTAGAATAGAAAGATTAGAAGAATGCAGACAAGCTGTTTGATTTATTGCTACTTTGCATGTGACTTAGCAAAATCTGTTTTCCTTCTTATTTATTCTATTTCACTTGCATATACTTAAGAAGTCAGATCCAAAGAAGAGAAAGATAAATAATTGGTACTGAAAGTTCAGTAGATTAAAAAGTTAAAAAAAGAAAAAAAAGATTTTTTTTTCCAAGCACTGGTTGCATCTGAGATCATTATTTTTTTAGCTTATAAACACTGATTCTCATTTTACTTTTTTTTTCTCCTAGTGATCTTTCAATGGCAAAAGTAAAGATAAGAGTGATACCAAAATTCATATTGGAGCCTGATTTCTGGAATGCTTCATTAAATGAAAGCTTCTGTTACTTTAGAAACAGCATTTTTTAAAGTAAATTTGTTATTTTCATGTAATTTGGAATGTATACAACTGATTAAACCCTCTCCAATTTGATCAATTTCCTGTAGCTCCTATCTGATCATTCACTTTAATTAATCTAACTGGCATCCACATCAGATTGAAGAAACCTTAAAATTAAGCTTTTAATGAACCACTTTACCATCACAGAGTACAAATAAAATAATAAAATGCCTGGAAGACTTTGCAAAGCATATTTATTATTTCATTTTCTGTCATTTTTACAGCATGGAAAGGGCTCTGAATCTCCTATTTTCATCTGAGGACACTGCACTGTGCTGGAAGTCTGCAATGCTCTAACCCATTATATAATATTAAAAGATACATAATGTTGACCCTATTAGTCCTGCATTTCTCACACAGGAAAGTTCCAGATAAAAGGCCAAGCATTTCAGCTGGCTGAGGACAGGAGGATCAGGCCCCCTGAACCAATTGCAAAGAGATCAATAAAGAGAGTTAAGACCACAGAACTCAAAGCACAGTTTGAAACAATTTAAATCCAAAACTGTAATGCTGGGTTGATGATTCTTTTTTTCATTTCACAAAGGCTTAGACTTAGATTTTGTGCACAACTAAATATAATGTCAAATGCACATATGTCCCAAAGATCAAAGTATGATTGACTGTGAAATATTCATATGCGATAGCCCAGCGAGATTTTGTTCACAAGGGCACCTATCAGAAGCATAAGCTTGGACACAAATCATCAAATAAGTATGTAAAATCATTACTAAAATCCAGGCATGCAATCAGATAGTCAGTTGTCTGAAACTGCTGGACTGTAGCCAGCACAGTGGCTCAACAGACTAATGCTTTGGTCTTTGCAGATCCTCAGGGCCCTGGTTCAGTTCCTCCTGCTACTGGTCAGGTCAACTGTCTGTACCTAGTGCTGACTTTCCTGGCACTTAATGCTAGGAGCAAAGCAAAAAAACCCGAGTCCATAAGTTGCCTTTGACCTGAGCCACAGAAACATCTGCTGGTTGAGTCATGAACTGCTTGTTGGCCAAGTTTAACAGGAGCCGAGCCTGCTGCGGATCAGCTCTCTCAGCAGTAGGTGTCACTGCAATAAATAGATGGATTTCAAGGGACAAAGACACACATTGCCAGGGAAAATGCATAAACAGAACATCCCTGAATAGAGAGAGTTTCGAAAAGAACTATGTGGTCCAATTAGACTTTTCCTTTGACTTTATGCAAAATGGTGGAAATCTGGTTTAGGGAGGAATTAAATTGCACAAGTGGGATTGCCAATAACAACAGCATCATAATTCTGTCCTTTAGTCCTGTGTCACAGAGATCCTTTAATTCACATTAATCACCTCCCTGCAATCCCAGGTCTATTAGGTAAAGACTTTTACAGTTAAACCTTAAAAAAAAAAAAAAAAGCTCTCTAACAAATTGAGTCATTTTCTCTAGTGGAACAAAAGACCTAGTTATATGGCAAGACACTGCACACTCAACTGTAGCTGTAGGACTGAAACACCACAAGGTTAGCCTTGTTTTTGTCAAATTAGAAAGCCCATACCAAACCCTATCTGCATACAGAACAAGGAGAGAGAGAGAATGCTTATAACAGCTTGGGGGGTGGGAGGAAGATGTCTCAAGTATAGATTTAATTAATAGAATGCATATTTTGAAGAAGCAGTAACCAATTTATATTTGAAACAGAAATATTTGGTATGCCAAGTAATATCACTGAGATGTCAGCCAAGTCTACACTATATTTGGTTTCATTATCACAAAATGGTTTGTAGGATAATTAAGGATGCTCCAAATTGCATGCTATTGAGTTAGACTGTAGACAAAACAATGCATCACTAAGCATATGGGCTACCTGTGATGACATCAAGACAGAAACTACGTGCCTAAGAAAATGTTTTAAGAAAAAAGAAAGATTAATACATTAAACCTTGCATAACCTGTTGCACATGAAAGAGAACATATATGACAATACATACTCCTAAAGTACATATATAATACAACTGCATGTATTTTACTTCCAATAATACTGAATGGGGAAGAAAAGAGAAGAAGAAATATAGAGAGAATGAAAAGAAAAAATTGCTGCATTCTTCAAAGTCAGTATACTTAAGAAAAAAACAACATTAAAAAAAGTCACCCCCATGAAAAGCATAAAGGGCCACACTACAAATGTGGAAGGAGCTCCTTCTTTCCCCCAAGCAGCTGCTGAAACTTCCCCAGCAGTTTCTCCCTCCAGCTCCACCCCCAGTATTCACTAAAAACCTCCAGCACATGGAACCCCAAAGCACACTGTGATCAATTCCATCCAAGAGGAGAGAGACACCTTTGCTAAATGTTTCTTTGCTGGGTATAGAAATACCCAACATCCTAATACCATGGAAATGGAAGCAAGGTAGAAATGCAGAAGTAATTTGTCCAATTTTAGTGCTCCCAAAGAGCACGAAGGGACCAAGTTTTTCAGAATTTCAGCACTGTAGAAATAAGTATCCCTAACTGATCATTTCCACATCTCATTTAGGAAAAATCTTGCCATGTATCTTGACTTAAATAGATGGCTCATCCTCTGTAAAGAAGCCAGGGACAGCATCCAGAACTTCTGACTCCCATTGCTTAGTCCAGTATGCCAGATAGCTTTCCTTTATCAAACATAATTGACTGCTGAAAAGATTGTTTTTTTTAGCTCATGGCAAACCTGTTAGCATAAAACTTTTTTTTTGTTAAAATACTAGAGAGAGGGGTTTTTTTAATAACAGAGATTTTCAGCTGTTAATACCTTCTATCTCCAAATTCTATCATCTTTCTTCCCTCAATTCAACTGATTTATTTTTCTTCTCCCTATAACACATGGACTTGGTGACAAAAAAATACCACACATTATTTAGATGGTCATAGTGATTCTTAAATACAACTGGCTTCAATGAGTTATTACTCATCATATCAGTTTAATACTAATTTCCAGGAGAAAAAAAATATATATAAATCTGAGAAAGCCTTAGTTTCAGTGGAATGAGATGGAGTAAAAGATGCAGTTGAAATAGACAGGGATGCTAGAAGCAGGTTGATGCTGAAAAAACAGAGCAAACATTTCTCAGAACACCCCTTGTGTTTTCGGTCTCCCAAAAAGCAGAAAGAGAAAACTTGTCAAAGAATTAAGTGGAAAAGATAGATGAGGAAACACCACACAGACAAAGGCACACACACAAAAAAATCTACGTAATCACTCAGTAAAATGAAACAGAAGAAAACACAAATTCCCTCTGGAGCTCTTGGTGCTCTGTTCTGCCCATATTCTTACTGATATATCACTGCTTCTTTCATTTAACTTTATTAATCGATCACTGCCATGGACACAAGAGCAGAGCTGGGAACTCTAAGGCCAGCTTGTACCTCCTAAGCTGCTTTCCCACTGATCTAAATGGCTCAGGTTTACCAGGGTGTGGTTAGAAGTCACTGCACTGCTCAGACACCCACCCTGGGTCAGGAAATCTCCAGAAAACAAGCTCTTTATCATATGTCCTTTTAGAGAAGCAAAAAGAAATATATCACACTGCTTTTTTAGTGGGAGGAAGACAACCCCAAACAGGAACATCTATACTAAAAGTAACTGACTTGGGGTATTTCCCTGTATTTTCCCAGCTGCTTTTAAGATCCTCTCTACCTGTTGCAGTGAGATTTTTCTGCCTCTTCCTCTGAATGATGGTACCAAACAGTTGTAACAGTTCTGCAGTTGAGCCAAAGGAATAACAATGATGTCACACAAGTGACCACATAAAAAAGTCCCATCTTTGCAGTGCTGTTGGCTGCAGTGAGGTGCAGCCCATGAAGGGAACAGAGAATCTCCTCCCCTTGCCCTGGGGCATCAGGTACAGGAAAGGGAATCACCTTGTGCATCTCTCCAAGGAAGCAGAGATGTGAGCTCTGGCTATGGTGAAACAGGACACATGTTTAAGGCAATGGCCTTCAGGATCCAACCAGCTGGGCACCAACTGCTGTTGGGGCACCTCTGGTTTATCTGGGCACAGTAACTTTGACCATTAATAGAAAGGGCACTGAAAACTTGGCAGATACAAGGCAGGTAGATGAATGGGGGGGGAATGAATAATATAAAAATACAATAACATTTCAAAGCTATCTGCAGGATAAAAATCCTTTAAATAATTTTGATGTTAATTGCAACATTCCAGGCCCTTGGCTGGAAAGACAGCCTCTCGTGGTGATGGGAGAGTGGTAACAAAGCTGACAAAGAAAGTCTGACAAATGCAATCACAGAATGACAGACCCTGGCAAGTTCAATTACGGCTGCAAAGTCAGGTGGGAGGTGGACTCTGCTGACTGTAATATATCCTTAGCAGCCAGCTCTGGCCACGCACAGCCCTGACCAAACTCCTTGGAGTGACTGACAGGATCCCAGGAGCCCTCAGTCCCAGGGCAAGCTCAGAGCAGCTACAGTTGTTATCAGAAGGACCAGGGACTAACAGGGAGTGCTTTACTGTAAGATTTCAACACAACACACGAGTAAACACCATAAACTCTCAGTGAAACCCCTTCAAGGCTCTCAAAAAGCCTGTGCAAATGAGCAGTTTGTGTTCACTTTCATGTGCAAACGTTACTTTCGTGTAAATGTTCACTCAATGTTAATTTACACTGCTGCAAACTGATGTGAATCCAGGTAATTCCAGCAAAACACAAAGCCAGACAAAAGGAGGGGAACGGCTTGGCTGCTCAGTTTCAAAGACCTGGCCATGGGAGGCAGTGAGTCAATTCCCACCATTAGCAACAGAACCATCAGAGAGATTCTCTTCCTACAGGAGTGAATCCCAAATGCCCCAGAGCTGAGAGCATTCAGGAGTTCCCACACAAAATCCCTGCTTGGGAAATGGTATTGCTTCTGTTGCCCAAGCAGAAACTTATTTTTCTGAATTCCAGCCCCTTGCACCTACACTTATGAATATGGAGATCATTATAACTCTTTCTAATTAAAAGGATTTTCATCTCCTTAGTTTTATACTTCAGAATAGACTAACTATTCTTATTTGATGTGAGAAAGAAAGAAGTGGATGTATAGAGCAAATTGTGGCTTCTCATACTTCAAAATTATCTAAGAATTTAAGTCATGTTTAATCAAGGTATTGGGCTTCCTTGCAGCTTTATTTTATTTTTTCTTTTAAGTAACAAAAAAAGAAGTCTTTTCCCAATTTTTTGTTGTTAAATTTTGTTTTCCTAGTGAGTCTTCTAGAAAAAAACCAAACTCACACTGTTATTAAACAACTTCTTTGTTCTCTTTCTGTGTTTTCCAAAAATATTGTAAAATGACAATGGTATAAAAATTATACTGTAAAAAATTTAAGCACTGTGAATGAGCAGAGTTATTCATTTATATCCCTAGCTTATGAAATGCCCGTATCATGTATCCTTTATCCAACAGCAGACTCTTTTAGCTTCAATCACAGGAGCTAACAATATGTTATTGATATGATTTCAGGAAGCTGTCAGCAGGCAGCTTCACTTTCAGCTCCTCAGCTCTGGTGAGCGCACACAGAACGTACCTGTGCCTCTCCCGCAGGAGAGCTGGCAGCGAGGTGCACATTCCTGTCAGCTGTCACTGTGGGATAAAGAGAAACCTAAACAGGCCTTCCTCTCCAACTGCCACCCCCCAACCCTTACACACTGCTGGTTTCACTGGGAATGCTCAGCAGCACCACAAACCCATGGGTCTGAGCACTGGTCACTGTCCCTGCAGAGCTGGGGCAAGGACCAGCAGGGCAGGTGCCCAGGCACTGCTGTGGGCCTTCACCCTTCTTGCCCCATGCCCATCTCCTCCCCCAGCTGGCTTTTCACAAGTTCCCACCCTCCTCCTGTGCCCTCCAGTTCTACTCAACACAGAAGCAGTAGGAAGATGAGGGAGCAGGGGGTAACCAGGTGTCTGCTTCTCCAGCAAGCAGAGGGGTGAAATGGTGCCTGGAGCTTTGTACACCCCGAGCCTGAAGCTTTGTACACCCCAAGCCAGGTCTCCAGGAGCTGTCACAGCCTGACTCCTGTACATGGAGGTACAGGAGGTGTAAACAAGGTTGCAAATCAGGACCTCTGTCCTAGTGCACCTGGTGGTCCTTTGGGCTCCCTTCAGAAAAAGAGATGCAATCAAAACGAGGGGTGAGGCTCTCCTGTAAAGATGCAAACTTCTTTATTTTTAACCACTTCTGCTGGAAGGAAAAATAAAGTTAGCACGTAAGTAAGTCCACTATTTTATAGATTATATTTATGTGCTGCTTTATTTTCAGGATCTAAAGAATAATCACAAATGACAGAAGTCACGACAGGTAAGCTAAAAGTGCAGCTCTTTCCACTTTAGGAAACCAGTGGGTTTTAAAACTAGTTTTCATATTGGCTTACAAGCTTTAATAACAAAAGGATATTTTGTACTACTAGATGTTGGTCATTTTTTTGTCTGACAAAGAGCACTAACAGGCTGCTGCAGGAGTTAGCACAGTTTTGGCGAGGTTTTTTTTCCTCCAAATGATCAGAGAAAGTACCGTACTTTCAGGATGTGCCTCACTTGCTCTTAAAAGGGTAAAAGAAAATATTCTCCTAGCTATTCTAAGCCTGCCATATAAGTATTATGCTGTTACAGATTTCAAAAGGTTAGCTTCAATGAACCTGACATCAGTATAACCCAAAATAACCCATTCAAGAGAAAAGTAAGAAATAATTGCTGTTTTCTCTTTTTTTTTCCTCAGCTATATTGCTATAATGATTTTGCATAACAGATTGAACAAAGTGCTGTTGTGACAGGTGGTAGAATTCAGCTAGTAAGCACAGAGACAGGGTTCAATTTAGTTTGTGAATCCTTTAATTGTTGTGCAGCTAATTAAAGAAGGTTCTTTACACTCGCAAGTGTTTACCGTTGCTAGTATGCATACATGAAAAATTAAATTGTGCCTTCAAGGGCTGAGAACTATAGAAAAATCATAGCTGATTCTGCAACATGCTTACCAGCTCAAAATAGCTGCTTTTCACAATTGGAATTTGTAAAACTTTTTGCTAAGCAAATATAGAGCTAATTAGAAGTGTTCGTTGGACCAATTAACATTTAAATAAATAAGCCATATTGCACATTTCACAGTCTTTATTTAATGATGCTTCTTAACTCTTTGGAAAGATTCCTTTAAGTACAAATAAGTTGTCATAAAAATGAAAGACAAAAATAACACCATAACAGTATATTCTATGCTTTTTTCTTTTTGCCTTGAAGTCTTCTCTAAAACTCTATACCTGTTACTGGGGAAGGGGGGGAGGTGCACAAATCTGGTTCCTTCTTTCATCTTGTCAAGTTACCTTTCCACCTTTTTGAATGCAAACAGAAAAACATATTTGATTACTATTTAAAGTGTTATGATAGCTCTGTTTGTTTTGCCCCATGGAACAGAATCTGTTTTAGACAAAAATTCTTACTTTTATCTCATAAAATGGCCATTCCAGCCCCAAAAGAAGGGTGTTCTCAGAAGACACTGCTCTTAGAGCAAGAAAAAACAGCAGTTTGAAAGTTGCATATACAAACAACGAAGCAACAGAAAAAACTAAATTTCTTTCCCAGGCCTGCTGTTTGCATTCCCACAGCAAAACCAGCACTGTTGTTATACCTAACCCCAGGGCTGCAATTGCCTGTCTCTTTGGGGTCAAGTGATATTTTGCTTTCAAAACAACTGTCTTTTAATTTAACAGTCCCTTTCAATCAATAGGACCCCTTCAGTCTACGCTGAACATACATTTTCTCTCTCTCTTTCAACCTCCAAACCCCTACCTAACACAAAGGTTACATTAAAAACGGGGAAGGCTTCTTTCTACTTTTTTCCAAGATGCATTGCACTACCTTGTAATCACACTAAGAGCTAATGTGGAAGGACTCATTGTTGACCTTGGCTTCCAGCACAGAAAACCAAATTAACAAGGACCAATTAACATTCAAATAAATAAGGAAGATTAGCAAAGAATACTCTGCATACCAAGAGGGTAAAATAAACTAGAGGAAGGAGTACATTATCTCCCTCAATCAGGATGAGTGAAATTCTCCACGAAGGACACCAGCCCATCAGAGTATGGATGCAACATGCGAAAAGGCTGCTCTTTCCAAGGCCTGATGAGCTCCAGAGAGAATGTGGCCATGTGAGAGACACATGGAAACTTTGGAAAACCCTTGGGAAAATATGCAAAGACCCTAAAAATTCTGGTTCGAGTCAAAGAGAAACGGCCAAAGAACATCCAACAGCCCAAGAGAAAAAGACTTAGGAAGTCCATAGAGACTGGAAATTTTGTGGTTTAAAATGTACATTCCATTACACTCCACCTGAAGGCTCCAACCTAAATTTCTGTGCTGATTAGGCAGTTGTTCTGAGTACTGAGCTGCAAAACACATGTATGAAGTTCTCAAAATTTCATGGTTCAGAGCAAATCTGTTTCTATACAACTTTAATTTCATATACTTCTTTAACCTTTATTTGGGGACAGTGAAGGGGGCACAGGTAGCTGAAGCTTTAACCTGGAGCTACTTGTAGAGACTCCCTGTGCCATGGATCAGAAAATGCTAATGGAAGGATGAAAGGTGGTTGAACCCTTTACCTTCACCATCCCCCTGCCTCTTGCTCTTCCTGCAGGTAAACCTCCAAAAATTACTTTAAGCTGGCAAAATTTCTCCACCATACTTGGATATCACTACCCCAACAGAACAATTAAATTCCCCGCTAACTAATCATCTGCAAAGCCTGTCTCCAAAAAGGAAACTCCTCCTACACAAAGGTTATGAATAATTCTCAGAAGGTTACAACATGATCTATCATTTTAAGTATTTGGATCTGGAGTACTGGTTCAGGCCTCTAACTGACAGCCACCTTTATGAATAGTTAAGAGTTCACAGAGATGATTATCATGTACTATTTAAATATGTATAAAGGACAAAGATAATAACAATACTTTGCACTTTAATAGAAGCTTCTGTCTGAAATTCTCAAAGGAGAGCCAAAGTCCTCACAAATGCACACTCACAGCCCCTCTGACCCGCACAGTTGGTCATTGCTATTATTCTCTGGAATCTGGTAGGCTGTTATTGTTACATTTCTCAAAAATGATAATGTCTGCCTTATTTTATAAATTGAAGTTGAAGCTTTACTAAATGAGTAACTCGAAAAGAATCACCATTGTGGGGATGTTGACCAGTGCCTTGTGCTGGGGCAGACAACAGCATGGGACACCACAGGATGCTCTGCAGATCCTTGGCCCCTGTTCTGGTCAAGGGGGAGAATCCTCCTCATTCCCGGGCTGAAACACCACTGACTGCTCAGCACACTGTCCAGATGGGAGAAAAGCATCTCCTGCTACTCTTCAGGAAAAAGCCTTTCTGTAGCCTCAAAAACAGTTTTAGATTTTCTTTCTCACAGTACTAAATCAAAATGAGCAAAAGTGGGCTCCACTTGAAAGCCAAACTTTCTTGCAAGAACATTTTTCTGAAGTTTGTTACAGATACAGGAGGTTTTATATTAAAAAAAGTTTTAAGTAATCCATTTCTAAATGCTCTATATTGATAAAGTCAACCTTTCCTCTGATCAAGAGGCCGAAAGCAAGTGACTCTCTCTAGTATCCCAAAAAAACAGAAGGAAGACTTAATCATGCTCCATTGTATCTTTTACAGAAAATATGAAAAGACCTCCTACATAGAAAGAGAAGTGTGAAAAACAGAAATCCCAGATATCAGTACCAATCCAATGCAACTATAAATTCTGAAATGCTGCCAAAAAGTTGGTTGTGTTTGCAAACTGGACCTGGACAATTTGAACTTATGCAAATGGCATTTGTACAGCAGTGGAACCAAAGGTCCTCCTAACCTTAAGGGCATATTTACAGAAGAGTTAACTGATCTTGAATAATTCCACCAATGTATTAAGAAAACATGTCTTACTTCCAACATTACTAATATGTTTATTATACAAATTTGTTTCTTAAACAAGTACATTTCTTAACCAAGTATGAAAAAGGTAAAGGAAAAAAAAAGTCACATTTTTGGGAGGGGCTTTGTCCCGAACTATCCAAGTTTTTATGCTTTCTTTTACAGTACCAGTTTTCCTTCAGCACTTTTTTAAAATTCTCACAAATGTCAAAGAACAAATTACTTTCAGATTTCTTGCAGAACGTGTAACAAATGTAACAGTTACAGAGAGAGAGAGAAATGGGGAAAATCTATTTCAATGGGATTGTTTTCAAATACCTGAACTGGTATCATGAAATGAGCTGGTATCATGAAATCCCTCTGCAACAGGCAATTTCTCTTGAAACAAAATGCATTGAGGGATAGAGTTGGATGAAGCTTTTCCTCTGGACACTTTGTCCTGTAAGACTGTGTTCACTCCCCCTTTTCTTCTCTAAGAATTATTCAACATAATTTCCCTACCAGCACTGTAGTCACTTTCAACCTTTTGTGGTTTTTACTCATTTGTTTGGGTTTTTCTAATTTTGTTTGGAGTCGTTTTGTTTGTTTGTTTGTATTTAATTTTAGATCAATTTGTTAAATCAGACTGATAAAGTTACTGAAATAACACCCCAAGCCTCTGGCTGCAGTACTACTGTCACAGTGGAACTCTGATCTCATCCTGGTTCCTATAGCTAATAACAAACAGCAAGAGACTGAGCTCCCTCAGCTCAAACACAGCCATCCAAAGTCAAGTTAAATTCAGCATAGCTTTCACGGATTCAGAAGATCAGAAAATTGGTTTACCACAACTTATCACATGTTAGCACAAGTTAACTGATTCACAGTAATTTTTAGTGTACATGCTCTTGGCAAATGTGATGTAAACTTAGTACAGCTTTCAGTGTAAGGCAAATTTCACTGGTTTCATTAAGGCTAAACTCACACACTGCTCCTCGTGTGCTGGGAGGCAGGAGCCACCACAGAGACAGCTACAGCAGCTGACTGTGGTAACCTGGCTGTGGTCAGTGCTTACTGCTACATCCTGGGGTCTTTTGCCAGGGTTAAGAAAATCAGATATTTCAAACTGCAATTTGTTTCATTAAAACACCTCTGTTAAATTTTCATGGGAAGTTACCAGACTTTTACAGAGGGACTATCTGCAGTGGAAGTTCCACCAAACATGCAACAGGCTGGCAAAAGTACACAATAAAAATCACAAAGGTCCATGATATAGAGAGATACCAAGACTTAAAACAGTGAGAGATGCAAATTTTAAAAATATACTTGATGGACCCAACCCAAAATGAACTTGGTGACAGTCTTTGCAATAAACCTCATGAATTTTGGTCCAAACTCACACTGAATCAGTGACCAAGTTTTATATCCATATATGGATCTCAGGGTGGAACTTCAATCTGAAGCATATTGTTGCAAATATACACATATACAGGAAAATATTTCATTTATCCATATCCTGCAGTCATTAACACGGAACACAAAAATCAAGGTAGGCATCTACAGTGACACCTTTTTTTCCCAAAAAGCTATTCCAATAAATAAAAACAATCCGAATTAAAACCAAACAACATCGGCCTGTAACATATTACTTACAAAACATTTTAAAGAAAAAAATTCACCCATTTACTATATTTACTTATTTACTGTAAGCCACACACCATTTAACTACAGCAACACACTGTTCTAGAGTTTCTCTACCAGGTTGGTGAGGGCTTCATCCTTCTTTTCCCTGCTCAAAAATATCTCAGTAGTACTACTGAGTAGCAGTGAAGCATGAAGTTGGAATACAGGGAGAACGGGGAGTCCTACCTACCTTACACATTACTGACTGGCTATATCAGGTTTCATGAATGAAAATAAACCTAAAAATTCAAATGGAAAAGATATCCCCAGGAGCTTCCAGCTCTCCATGCATCATTTCACTGACAGTGGAATGCTCTTCCACCAGTGGCACTGCCACCATCAACCCAAAACACTTTGGGATACAACAGCAGTAGAATGGAGTTGATGAGAAGATGCAGTGATACAGAGAAAAGGCAGTAACTAAACAACAATGCACTGGGATTATTCCTAATGGTAATTATTTTGATTTTTTTTTTTATTTTTTCCAGAGACTAAAACCAGTATTGAAAAATTTTTTATCCTATCTTTGATTTGCTGTGTGCAGCAAGGAAATATGGTCTGGCACATGATATGACTTGCACTTTCTGGTTTTATTATAGGCTTTTTTTTTTAAGAGATACAATCTCACCCATTTGTAGCTGTTCCAGTATCTCATCTATCTGAATTAGACAGCCATCTTTAAAGAGAATGAAATCCTCTCAAGATCCCAATGCCTTTCTGTAGAGATAGCCCAACTTTTAGCCAGTATTCCCTTACCTTGTGCAGGAAAAATGGTGTTCTATAATCCAAACTATACCACGTGTTTTACCAAAGGGCAGCTGGCATCTCCATTGCTTCGCCACGAGCACTGCTTTCCAAATCATATTTTACAGGAATCAAGACTAAATTGTTACTTACAAGGTTCATTTTGTAAAGACATTAATTAATGGACTGCATATGGAAGCGAGTTGGGAAATATTGTGCATTTTGTGCATTATTTTGTTGGCAAGTACATCATTCTGGTAATTAATGTTGATATCTTTTTGAAATGCATTAAGCAATATAGACAACATATACTCTGCCCAGCTTTTATTTTTTTGGTGGCAGGAAGGTTGAATATAGAGAGAGTCTCCCATGGCTGGGCACTAATACTGCAGTAGGGCCTTCCATTGCCTACTAAGATCCTACTCTGTCTTGGTAAAAGGCACATTTTAGGTACAGTTCTTGACTTTGAAGACATTTTTGAGAATCTAAGATTCTCACAGTTGTAGAGATTCAAACTCAAATAGTGAGCCATTCCTTTAAGGACCCCCATTGAAAGGGTCATTCCCTTCCTTATGGATTTCAGGTAGAAAATTCACTGCTGTGTTCAGACAGAAATCAGTCCCCTTTCTCTCCCTCCCTCCTTCCCATACCTAACCAAATAGCAATCCAAGCATCTCTTTATCATTCTCAACAAGTTTAAGCACCTTAATTCTAAGGTTCTAGATATGTAGAAAATTAGTGCCCTTCATGACTCAAAGCTATGGCAATTTTTTTAGATGTTTATTGACCTGTTTATTACTATCTGTTTATTGAACTGTTTTCCATGAATCTGTCTAATCCCTTTCTGTGCCTGCTGATGCTGTCTGCCTCCACTAATTCCCTTGGCAGCAAGTTCCAGAAGTTCACTACTCACTGTGTCAGGAATTATTTCCTTTTATGTGTTTTGAACCTATCTCCTGTTACCTCTGCTGGGTGTTCTAGCTATGGATTTGGGAGATTTGGTGAAAAAAGGGGGTGAGGGTTCTGGAAAGAATTTTGTCCTGGCAGCTATACATTTTTGCCAAGTGAAAAATAAGATATCCAAACAGGGACACAACACAACTCAGCATGTCAGAGTGTGCACAACAGCATGAGATTCAATGAGCACCCCCACTCAGATTTGCAAACACAGCCTACAGAATTCTATGATCTAGTCCTTGATGAAAAGACAATCCACTTTACAGTGTCCAAGACCTCTTCCATAAGTTTGTAACCAACCCTGGAATACAGAACTGGGGAATGAGACCATTTGAGGATTGATAGCTTTGTCACCACCGAAAAGATTCATCTGCCATGGCTGAGATTCATTCAGTTACAGAAAAAAATTCCAAACACTCTTACAATTCTGACTAAGAGGAAGAAAGAGCAGAAAACGTCAGAATGAAGCATTCACTACAGGATTTTTTGAGAAATACCCATCCAAATTTTGGGTTGAAGTCTACATAGACCTTCCATCCAAAGCCAATTTAACTGAGAGCCCAAGGAAAATACATCCCCATCTGGCACAGACTGTTGTTCCAAGCTGTGACCAGATGATTCCCTCCACCCTCACCCTCCAAAACCAGAATGACTATAAAAAAATAACCATTCTCTTAGGTTAAAAAAAAAAAATAAAAAATCTCCCGACCATGGTTGAAGCCAAATGGCCCTTCAGGCTACTACTGAAGAATCAATTACATTAGCTGTAAGCCTAAGAGAGTCCTGGGGACAATCAGTCAGAGCCATAATAGCTGTGAGGGAATTGTTAAGCAAATTGAGGGATTCTTTAGGTAATTGGGATTGGACAACCAGGTCATACTTAATTTGAAGCATCCATTCCATACAAGTGCTTCAGAGGTATAGTAGGAACTGAAGACAGTAAAGTCTAATTGTACTGCTACTAACCCAGTGCTTTTAAAGGGACACCCCACCCCACACACCCACCCCTGGCCCCCCATTCTTGAGCAGAATGTTTAATAGGATTGTGCTCACTCTCAGCAGAGGAGGATTCAGGCAGCTCCTGCAGGGTCAAATCCGGGAGCTGAGAGCTCCACAGCCTTCTGGGACAACCTGCAGGGCTTATTCACAGCTTGAGCCAGGGACAGGAAATGCCCAGGGGTTTCTACCAAAACTGAGAAGGAAAGAAATGGACAACACACTTCCTTCTTTAAGACAGTCCAAAAATATTAAGGGTGCACATTTTTCTCTTTTTGTGGTTGACTATGCATTCAGTATCCTAAATGTATACTTAACCAGAAATTCTGGTCTTCCAAAGAAACTCTGCAAAAATCCACAACTCCTGCTTCAAGCTCTTCAAATTTTACAGTCAAGAAAATCCTCAATTCTGGGAGGTCACTCTGAGGAGGCTCTGAGGGGACCTCAGATCAAATTGGCTTTTTTACCCAGTTAAACAGGGAACTACTCCAACAGCAAAAAAGCTCTCAATTTCCTTTGTTCACTGAAACAAGTTTCAGGGAAAAAAAAAAAAAAAGGTATGCCCAAAATCCATCTTCATGTCCAGTTTGCCTTTGGAGAAACCTGTTGCAAGTAGCTACTGCTAGCATTTTTTGGCTTCTCCAGAGAGAAGCAAGCCATTTGGTTTGATACAATAGGGATTGAAGTCCCAAGAGACACTAATTCTTTGTCGGATTGCCCTGAAATTTCACAAGGTGAACAAAATGAGCCAGCAAACACGGCCCTCAGAGTGCCAGCACCAAAGCTGACAAATCTATCTTCTTGTCTCCCTTTCCTCTGATTCTTTTCTGGAACTAATTTGAGGAAAAACCCTATTTCTGGGTCTTCTGGCAAAGAGTACCTCAGATAATTGCCCAGAATGGAAGATTCTGCTAGTGCCACATTTCTTTGGCAAGGCAAGAGAAAAACTGGGAAAAGAGGGATAAAGAACAGAACCTGTATGGCTGAAGGGTGCCAAAGCCATAGTTCTGCGCCAGTTGCCATTCTGCTTGAAATCTGCAGTGAGGAGCCCAGCAGCCCCTGCTCCCAGCAAGCTGGCCATGGCTTAGAAGAGTTGGCCAGAGCAGCTCTGGCAGCACAGCTGATGACAGAGAAAACTTGGAGTAGCAGACGGGCCAATAGCCCATTGGTAGAGGTCAGGAATATCTGATGGTGCACACTTCTGCCATTGCAGAGTTCTCATGGAGTACAAATCCATCCATTTCATGCTCCTGTTTTGGAGGATGCTTTAACTGCTTATCAAATCAGTGAGCACTTTTCTAGCCTTGACAGAACAAGAGCCAACAAGAGGAACTGGTTGCAATTCTACCTCTAACGTTTAGAGTTGTGACATGATCTATTCAGCCAGGCTATGTCCTTCTGAAGTTATCCAGCAGAATGCCAGCAGTCACCCAGCAACAACAGCTTCTAAATACAGAAACCGTGTCAAACATGCAAGCAAAAACAAAATAAACAAAAAGTAAAATCCCTGATCTGGAACATACTGCCCTAGCTGAAGGGAGTCTTTCCACTCCACACACTACACTAACACCAATTTAGGTGAGTGAGCAGGCAAACTGTCTCCAATGAGACTAGTTAAACAGGCCATGGTATAGCAGCTCAATTGCCTGGACAACATCAGGAGTCAAAGTCTGGGGAGCACTTGAAGAGCACAGCAAATAACCCATCTACAAAAATAATCATCATCAAAAACATTCATCCACAAAATTTTTGCCAATCAGTACTTTGAAAAATGAGCCATCACTTTTTGTGAAGATAATGGATGGGAATTCAGTCTGTGTCACTGCTATGGAAAAAAAAACGTCCATTGCTTTATACTACAGGGAATGCTGAGCATACAGAATTTGAACTCAGAGAGCTTGGTCTAGAAATGTTCATGGCTAGATAGTGTCTTTCTTTTGACCAGAGAGCTGCAAAGAAATCTATTTCATGTGTAGGAAGAATGCTTAGATTAAAAATTTGTTCCAGCAGAATCTTTAACAGACCTTACCTGATGCAACCTGGGTGAAACTTCCAGGGCAGTGAAGATCCTCAAATGTGTACCCACAGGTAGAACAAAACACTTACAAGATGAGTGATAATAATCTAACTTCTTCCAAGTTCCAGGTCAGCAAAAGAAGCAACATGATAATGTTCAAAGATATTTTTGGTGGCAGAAACATAGTGCACTATATCTGCTCTCTACTGCTGCATCCCCACAGTCATTACTCATGCTATGAAAAGAAAAAAACATGTATGAGGCAGCTGTGCTTAACAGAGGCTACTTGCAAAAGAATAAGGGAAGGCTGCAGACCATCAAGATTATAAACATCATCTATCTCAACACTGTATTTATTTGGCCAGCAGTGCCAAAAAAGGTGTCAGCCTCTTTTGCTGGAGAGTATGTCCAACAGAACACTTCACATCCATGGAATCTTTGTACAGGCACGTGAACTAATGACAGAGTTCTAGATGCTTTGTTTGGGACAGCAGTACCATTTAAAGTTCTGACTTAACAGGGACCATGCTTTTTAATCTCTGTTTCATAAATGCTGCTCTGCCTTAGAATAGGGTATACTCAAAAACTGGAGCATCACCTGAGAGAAACCTCTCAGCCACAAGGTGGGTCCTTTTTGCCAGGAAAACAGAGAGTATGGACCACAAAAATGCCAGTTTCAATCACAACTGATAAGATCAGGGCACACATGGTGTAATTGGTCTAGACACTGGGAGATTCCAACTGATTCCATCCTGATACATTTCTGACACCAGCAGTCTACTGCAATACCCCACTGTAGTTAGAGTCCAGTAGCCTTCCATGTGTGGACACAGTGGGCATGGAGAAGAGGGAGATTTGCTTTGACACCCAAGAATAACTGCTTCACCTTGGGAGACTGCATTTCAAGTTTTGCTTCCGATTATAATTATAATTACTTGGTGATGATCACCTCCCCCTTTAGCTTAATTTAAAATGCTTCTGAGTTGGAGAGATGAATGACTGGAATTATCTGGGAAGAGCTGGAGGGATGGGGGAAGGACATAAACTAACTTTTGCTCTTTCAATTCTTGTCATTGGCAAAAACCTTAAAAAATATTGCCAATTAATTTTCCTCACAGTGGTAAGCTTTTAATTGTAACCTGTAACCAGTTATAACCATCATGTTGCTTGGTTCATGCTAATTGCTGACTGTTGTGACCAAAACATGATTCTAAAACTCAGTACAGGAGGGAAGGAGAAAAATGGCCGTGTTTGAACTGACATCACTGACAGGAACAGTGCATCACTGTTCTTCCTATACAATGTTCTTAAAGGGCATAACTGTGAAATTATATTGGGTCCATCCATCGGACACATTTAGTTGGGCTTACAGCTGTCTACCCAGTGAGAAGAAGGAATCAAAAAAGTTGAAGTAAATTCCATTTGGAAGACAACAGCACTGGAGAGAAGTCAAGAAATCATAAGGATCTCACATTCCACTGCTGGTTCTCTCATGTAGATTTTCTTCTTTTCGTTTCCACAAACACAATATATTTACCTTCAAGAACTAGGCATGAGTTAAAACACAAAAGTAGAAAGCCACACACACACTTGTCCAGAGCTGAGGTCAGGGTTTGCAGCACCCTGCTCACACTATGAACAAAGCCCGTCTCAGGCAGCCCCAGGAGCACTGGGGCTTCCACATTGCCTTCCACCACTGAGGCTGAGAACACCCGAAATAACCAAGAATCACAGAGGCAAAATGTCTTCTGATCCAATTCATTCAATGAGTGCACTGAAATTCCACAGCCCAAAACACATTGGCACGATGATACTGATATTCCATCCCATGATACTTCATTACTGATGTATCACTAATGAAAAATATGGTAAAATCTCTCTGGTAGCTTCAGGACGCCAGTTCAGCCATGCCAGACAGAGAGAATGTCTGGATTGAAGTCTTCCTTCACCACTTTCCTTTATCCCAATTTGCCAGCTTTCAAGGAGGTGCCTGTCTTTGCCTTCCTCTGAATGAAAGAGATTATTTGAGAACAGGAAATAAAACCAAGCGGCAAGAAAGGAGCAGCTGCTATAACCAAACTGATGATGACATTGCACCCATCAAAGAGAACTGAGATTCCTATTACCTGCCATCCAGCCTCTGCCTCGGGTGCTCAGTGTGTTTTAAGTGCAGAAGCTTAATTTGTTCTTGCACACACTAGACCACTATTGCAGATGAATCTTCAAGTGCAATCAACTAGTTGATCTACCAAAAACATGCTAGGCCATAAAAACAGTACAGTGAATTTAATCTAAAAAGATATGTTAGATTCTTTTTCCACAGACCCTTAGTCTTAAAAATAGTCTTTATGCATATGAGAAATCCAATGGTGTTTACAAGAATAATGGTTTGCAGCATTGGGCAATAAAAGCAGAGATTTTCTTTGCAAACAGATAAATATTTGCACACTGGTACTGTGTGACCATCTACCCAAATATTATCTGTGTGCAAGAGGAATAAAGCATATTTTGCCAGTTGCTTTGTTTTGCCAGTTGCCAGAACCCTAATATCTGTTTCCTTTTCTTCCTTTATAAGCTCTACTGGTCCACAAGAGCAAAATCCACAGTCTGTACAGATATTGAGGATAAATAAGTGATGGATGGAGACTTAATATTATTAAGCACTTATATATTCATAGTGTTGTACAAACATTAACAAATCAATCCTCACATCAACTTGCAGGACACAGAAGTATTATTTTCCAAGTTAGGGCTAAAACTTTTGCTCATGTCCATATCCACTCTTTATTTAACACTGCCAAACCAAAACTAAACAGCAGTGATGTATATCATATTCCCTGGAATGGTAGCATCCATTACCTCAAGAAAGGACTCAGTTATAAGAATTGTTATAGAGGTTAAAAGTGCAGAACACAGGAGCTGCAAGAATGTATGTTAATAAGAGAACCAGTTAAGAGTATTTTATAATATTTTTAACATACAAATATAAATAAATACTTGTAGTGTTTAAGGTTTCAAAGAAGTCTGAAATTAATAACCACAGCCAGTGGTGTTCACAACACAATGACAATGTGCTGGACATGCTAGTGGTGCTTATGAAGCCTTTTGGGGATTTAAAGGCTCCAACTGCAGTACTGGTAAGGCTGCATTCCCATCCTCCAAACTGCACCATCAGAACCAGGCTAACTTCATTAACACACAACCTGTCTACACTGACACACAGCCAGCATGGGGGACCCTTGTTCATGAGTGACATTCGAACTCTGGTCTGGACAGAGAGAGAAGGCAGCCAAGCCTAGGATGGCAATGCTTACCATGAAACTCTCATGGAGACAGAACAAGGAGCTGGCTGCTGAGGCTGAAATCAGGATGGCAGCACTGGGGTGAGTTGCTCCCAGGCTCCATGAGGCCCTGAAGAGGGTGGTGTGTACAGAGCAGCTGGCAGGGTTTATCTGCTCAACTTTCTCCGACCCTGAGAAACAGCCTGGCAGCCTTCTAGCTCTCCCTGCTCTCAGATGTACCTTTTTCTTCTTTTATGATCAATAGTCCCAGGAGAGACTTCAGAGAAAATGTTGGCCTCAAGTACTCAAAATACTCAAGAGTTAAGTCTGGCATTTTTAGAATACCTGCGGGTAGTCTGGCAAATCAAGTATCCCACATTCACCCATCTCTAATGATGATTATTATGCACCAACAGCTGTCTACAGTTCAATGGATGAGGATCTAATTGATCTCATTACCTCTCCCCATATAAAGTGAAGAGCTTTCCTGCTTCTTTGGGTTTGGGGATCCTAGGCTGACTGAGGACCCTGTGCTGAAGGCCTGGAAACAGATTTTGGTAGTGCTATTTGTTTTCAGCTGGTCAAAACCCACAGAAACAAACATCTTGTAATATACTGTATAATATATTACAATGTGGCTTTTGTCTTACCAGTTTAATACTGAATAACTCTGATAGCATTCATATGAATATTAATTTTGTAATAAAAAGCAAGACTGGTGTATTAGCTATGCGTTCTTTTGTTACTCTTAGTCTTTAATTATTATTATTAATGCTATTATGTCCAATTTCCCCTCACCTCGCTCACCCTCGCAGTCTCTGCTGCGGTGCCCTGTCTCAGGCAGCGAGCTCCTTCTGGAGCCAACAACAATGTCACCCAATTAACCCTCTGGCAGGGTACACTGTGCTGTATAAACGGTGTTGCTTCCTCTGCCACAAGTCTCTGAGTGTCATTTTGCCCTGTGATACAGCCAGGCACCCAAATCTCTGCCTTGGCCTTGGGTTGCCTGCCCAGCACGGCTGGCCCCGTGCGGGGTTTGCCATGTGGCAGCAGCAGCCAAAATATTTCTGCTGGGGAGCTGGTGCGGTACGAATCTGTGTTCCAGATTTTAAAAGTTACATTTCTGAAGCAAAAAAAAGCAAAGCCCTTTGCAGAAACAAAAGGCCTGAGTCCACCTCTTTTGGGTGGGTGTAAATCCTCTGTCTTTAATAAAGTTACGTCTGATTTATAACTGTGTGAGAGGAGATTCTGGCCCGTAATATAATATAAAATGCTCAGCTTTCTGCAGTTTGCTTATTCATAAAGATTACTCCACTGTCACTGTGGAAAAGATGCAATGAAAAATACCTAGTGCTCTGCAGCTTTGCAACTGCCAACTCTCTCTTGTTTTTAAAAGAATACCACTGTTCATTTTCTAGTCTACAGAAGATATATTTTTAACATAAAAACACTATATTTAATTGGTTATGGATCTCAGTTCTTTTAGCACTACTGGAAATCACACAAAAACACATTAGTACAGAGCAATTAGTGCAATGGCAGTAAACAACTAAGGCACTATTAAGCTGTGGGTGATTAAATAGTATTACTTCTTTATTTTTTATGATATTAGACTAAGAGAAGATTTTTAAACATATATTCCCGTTAATATTAATAAATGATATGAAGAGCAGGTGTCTTTAACTTTAAGACTATTTTTTGTCAGGGCACTTCAGTTTATAAGAAAGATTTTCTTTATAATGGAAGATTTGTCTCTTTATATGGCATATCACGCTATTTCTTATCTCACTACACTGGGACATTTATACAGTAATATTATTTAATGAGAGTTATGAAATCACACACTGTTCCTTCAGAAAATAATACCCGTATCTCTACCACCGAGGAACAAAGAGCTACCAAACTCCCAAAATAATATGCAATTATTTATATCCGTGTGAAGAACAACCCGGGTACTATTTGACAAATTTACTACAATGGGCTGTAACAAACAGTGTGATAAGTTAGCCCGAGTGGCAGTGACCTTCAGGCAACATAAAAGACAAGAATCTGACCCAAGGACAGAACCCTTGTGCTATACCTTTTTAATCTGCCTAGCCCTCACAATCTCTCTGGACTCTGTACTTGTTTATAGATCATCCTCATGGTCTGGCACATCTTTTCCTCGGCATCTGATTAAGTTAACAATGTGCTGCTATTTGCATGCAGATTTGCCAGGCCTTTCTCTACAGCTGCTCCCAAAGACTTGGTCTTTCTCTGTAATGTGATAGCACAGCAGTCAGTAAATGCAATCTTTGTCAAACCCAGGTGTGCTCTTGATTTGGTTCTCATTCGTTCCAAGCAATTTTTCTTTCTGTAGCATTTATAAGGCTCTATTATAGTATAGCCACATCTGGAGCTAAAATTCTTCTATTAATTATATACTTTTACCACTATAAAGACAAATTCAGACACAGCTACTAACATTTTTGTTGTTCTTCTTATTCTCTTTTTGACAGCCTGTATTTTATTTCTGTGGAAATTTAATTTTTAAAGCAGCAATTCCTGATTTTTATTTCCATAAAAACAGTAATGCAAGCATGAAATCTAAATATTTAGTATCTCTAGTCTAAAATCATGCTATCCAGAGCAATATAAAGTATTAAGCTTAATTTTTTTAAACCTTTCAATATTTATCATACATATGATACTTAAATAATGTATCTGTCTCGTTAAAAGAGTTACAATCTACTTGGGAAAGAAAGAGAGTGGTTAAACAAAAACCAAAAACAACTTACTCAGTTCCCTAGTGGATGCTGGTTCACATCACAGAATCACCAAACAATTTGTTCCCTCCACAGTCAAAAAGCAGAACCAAATTTGATCAGCATGGTGACTTAAAAGCTGTATTTTCTTTGTGCAATGAGGGTAATTTTTCAAGATCAGGTTTGAAGTAGATTAGTGCAGAAATATGAGCTAAGCCTTCACTCTTATCATCTGAGTATGGATAAAGGATGCATTCACCCAAGAGCACCGAAAGTTATTTTCTAAGAAAAATTTTTCCTACCTCTTTTCTTCTGTGTGTGCATACAGAGATCATCACAACAAAGCAATAAATGGAGACTAGCAAACAGGTTTGACAAGTGAATTATCTCTGTGAAAATATACATTTAAAAGGAAATACTAGAAATCTTATTTGTTAATTTTAAATCCCATTTATGAACCAAAAGGGAGGCTTCTTTGCTAGGTAAGTACCTGTGTGCTAAAAGAGGGCAGAATTTTTTTTAATTACAGGAGCACTACAAAGAAATACCAATCCCCACAACTGAGGGATGATTTCCATCTCATCAAATCAGGTAGTGTTCTCCAGGCCTTGGCCAAGTAAGTTTAATGTGGACATGGTGAGCTGACATCTTGACTTTAGTATTATTTATTTTAAAAGGAAGTATAAATGGAAAACTCTTTCTTCCCTAATCAGCTTTCTTCTGGTTTGCTTTCACTGATTTTGTTTCCTTTTTTGCATAGTTGTATAAAAACTAAAAGAAATGCAAGGGTTCCATGTCTGTGCAGCTGAATTCACTGAAGAATCAAAGATTTCTGAACTATTTTTCTTTAATAAAATTACAAATAAAAAATATCAAACTAGTTTTACCCATTAAAAATAAAATGTAGCCATAATGTTCTTCATGGTGGACTTTTTAAACAATTCTACTGAGGAAAAAGCTTTTATTTATTTATAGCAGATTTTATCTTCCCAAATCACTTATTTCAGATGATTAGTTTGGCCATACATACACCCAGTCTTTGCACAGATATGCAGACATGCTCACACACAGATTCACACCCAACATATACCCATGCAGGAGGGTAAAAGAATCAGCAGACAGACAGAAGCTGTGTAACCAGATTACATCACGGGTTACGATGGAAATAAATAAAAGAAAATCTCTCTTGCTTCCATAGCGTGGCATTTTAGTGGTGCTGGTTTGACTTTTGGCCCACACACATATGCCAATGGCAAGGCTAACTCTAGGGACTAACAAAAAAGAATGTGTGTTCACAGCTGTACAGTACACCAATACAGATTACATGTTTTCAGTGTTGCGGCCACAACAGAATGCTAATTAACATACTGGAGTGATGAGAACGGCTGTAAGGGCCTTATTGTTCCATTATTTCATGCAGCCCAGCTGCCTTTGTTTATGTCACTTATCCTCTCGTGCCACAGGTTTTTACTCCAAAAATACTATCCCAATACAACGTTAATATTTAAAAAACAAAGAGGTGGCAGATTGTCATTTTTGTGTCAGTCTCAAACTGCAGAACTGTTAAGCTGTTCTGGTTCGGTATTTAGAAATAATTTAACAGCCATATTCAGACACTGCCTGCATTCTAACATAATGGCTGAATACTTGAACCAAGCAAATGCATAACTATCCTGACATCACTTATGAGATTTAGATTGGTCAGTTAATGGAAGTCTTTACCAGAATCAATACCATAACAGCTTCTTGAAATGAACGTGATTTTTTACACAGAGTGCTGTGAACAATAAGTACAGAAATATCCTACCTTTGTATACAGCACAAAGGAACTGGGATTTGAAATTAAGAAGCAATTACAGTTTTTTGCAAAGTAATGTTACAGTTGATTATTAGAAATAAACACATACAAAATAAGCACTTTTTAATAAATAGCTGGAGAATATTAAAATTCCCCAATCCTATTATTCCTTTTTTTCCTACTTTTTTAACAGCCATTTTATCTGCTGGCTTGGTTATCATGTTGCTGTTAAGGATTAATATTGATGATTGTTGCCAACAACGGTTAAATACTGCAGAAAAACACTTTTTATGAGAGAGACATAGCCATATCTAACTGTAAGTAATATTAGTTGTGCCTGCTCCTTTGACTTCTTTGATTGATTCATGAAAAAAAGCAATGTTAAATGCCATTAATATTCTTAGTTATATTACAGTAGTGCCTGAATGTCTTGGCTGATGTTGTCTAGGTTCAGATCCAGGACAGCTAAGAAGAAAACTACTTCCTAGCACAAAGGAAAAGAAGGGTTCCTCTCCCCAGAAGCTCTCTGATCCCAAAAGCATTTATATTTCTCAACAAGGAAATCAAACAACTTGGCTCCCTCGACTTCTGTGAAACCACACAACAGGCTGAGCTTACTTAGGGGTTTGAAGAAACTAGTAGGTTTTATTTAGTCAGTAGCAACAAGTGTGATAATTTGAAAAAGTGAAATAAGAAAGGGAAAAAAAGGAAAAAACAGCCAGAAAACCCCAGGACACTGGTGGTAGGAAGTTCAACGTACTGCTACCTGGTTACAACTCAAAAGTTTCTTCCCCTCATTTACTTGGTATAAAGAAATAGGAAACATTAATGAAAAAGAGTTTTCCAAACAATTTATTCCATCAGTTGACTGTAATTGCTGTCAGAGCATCAGCTTGGCTAGAACCTGAAGTGTTAATGGTGCATTTCTTTCTCAAATTAAAAGGAAAAAAAAATATTTTAGTTCTTTTCACAAGTTTAGCTTTCCCAACAAAAGGTGAGAGAGCTAACAACATACCTGTCTCCTCAGATTTACCCAGCAAACAGAAATATCAGAAAGAGTAAGTCTTCCCCAAAAATGTCATCTCCCTAATCAAAGACATATTGTTGTTAATCACCACACACACACACCAAAATCCTGAAAACATCCAATTGAGTGAACGAGCCCTAGTTGCTTTTTAATGACTTTAACTGGTAATCTCAGATAAACGTGCAACTGCTTGAAGTGTCTGTCTTATGTAAGGCAGTAATGAGGGGATTTAATGTTTGCTCCAGCCTGCACAGCTCACAATGGTGAACACGCCACAGGTGTGGTACAATCTAATGCAGAGCAGCTTCTCAGCTATGACCATTCCCCTACTGTGGACAGAACATAGATTTTTTTAACTGGATCCAGGAGCTAGCTAAATTACCCAGCTGCTCTGTGTTTAAGCCCCCAGCTAGTTTATACACCAATAACAATAAACTTTCTATAACAGCAACCCACTCTTACAGTGCTTCTTGCTCAAGCTAAAAGTGGGCCACTGTTACTTCAGCTGTGTTCATGGAGGACACCATGGGATTTGTCCCTTCCTAAAACTGTAAAAACATTATAAAAAGATACAATTTCATGCTCAATTAATGGAGTTTTGTTTTTCAATAGGATGATCTTTTATTTTATGGTACAGACACCAATATCTTAAGCCTATCAGTTGAGAGTGCACTGGAAGGTTGGCTTTTTATTCAGGCTTGTTTACAAAACAACACCTAGTTGCAGTCCCAAAAAGAAGTACTGACAATGGCCTCTTAATAAGTTTAGTGTGATACAGTCACAGGTGCTGAAAACTTCTCTCCAGACAATCCACTCCTGCATTTATTTTAAAATATAACATTTAATTCTGACGTCAATTAAATAAAATTGTTTACTGTATGTAATAGGTGTGTTGTTGAAACTATGATGGTCTGTCCTAAGAATGAGAAGTGTTATACAGAGATGTGATAGGTTTTATCAGACCAGCTAATATGGTCGTGGGGAAAAAAACCAAACCAAACCAAAACAGACAAGATTTTGGGACCAGAAAAAGAACTTGTTTCCTCTGAAATGTAGCAGTCATTTCCCTGCAGAGATACCCGTTGATTTACTAACACAATACACCTCTATAAACCTTGTCCTTCTGAAAACACATTATAAAAATACCTGTAAAATTAACACTTAACAAAGATAAAAATAAAAAAAAACTCCAACAAAATTGACAAAACACTAGAGTTTACATTGTGATTTTCTTGAAGTTAGGACGAAATTCTGTCATGACTTAACTGTTCCCATTGCTTCATAACTTTCAGTGAACTCCTTCTTTCAATCTTAGTTTATTAAATTCTTCTGAAATTAACTTCCTGTGGCTAAGGCTGATACAAATAACAGCAACAAGGCACTGAAACACTAATAAACTGATTACAAGGTCACATAAATGCATATGTATATAGCTGCCGGGCATAATGCATAAGTAACTTCAGGTACAAGCCATAAAATACAGCAGTGAGTATTCAAGCACAGGCAACCACAAAAAAACTTCAGTTGTCAATTTTTGAAAATACTGCATTTAATCAGGCATTTAACTTAAAAGCATTCCCATCCTAATTGCAGATTTTAAATCACTTTTAGACCCAAATTTACCAGATCCTAAGATTTTTTAACAGGGACTCCAACACTGTAAGAAAACCATACCAGGATTACATAGCAGCTGCAATACTCTCCTACATTATTTATCTACATCATGTGTGGCATCTTATCTCTAACACAGCCATTTTCAAAATAACCCACAAAAGAGGGTACTCTTGTTTTCACAGTCACTCCCAGACCCATTCTCAGTTGGAAACAGACTTAGCTTGAAAATGCTCACTTGCAGACAAACCAGTGCAGGCACTATATAGCTGTCAGAAGGCTGACAGCTTGCTGTATGGAGATGATTGTACCTTCCCCACAGAGAGTCCCATGGGAAAGGCTGGAAACAAAAGAAATCCTGATGGGATCCATCCAGCTGAGCAGGGCAGCAGTTGCCTTCTGCTGAGAGGACTGACCTGGCAGGCCTCTCCAGCTCACCCCATTGCACCCTGCCCTCCATCCAAATTGTCACTGAAAGGCCTGCACACCTGAAGCCCAAGCTCCCCATTTCCCCTGCTCTGTGTCCTCACACAGCTGAGACTTTGCTCTGGGATGAGCTGGTGTCTCCAGCTGCACGTGTGGTGGTGGAGCAGGAAACCTGCTGTGAGGTGGCATGGGGAGAGTCCCTCTGTAAAGCCACAGCCTGGCACGAGGGCCTCTCCTCACCAGCCCAATTCCTGCTGCCCCACAAGGGAAGCGGACAGCAAGTCAAGGACATCTGCACAGGGGCTTTGGGCCTCCACACAAAATCTAATCCAATTACAGCCATGCCTTCATGGGTCCTTAAGAGGCTCCAAGAAAATGATGGCTAAAGACTTGAGCTGCAAGCATTCCTTTTTCCTGGTCTTTGTGGACCAAGAGGATGATTTGCAGCTTCCCGGAGTTCCCAACCCTCCCATCCCTACCTGCCAGCCTCTACTCCTTCCCCTCACAGTGATCCATCATCAATCAGTTCTTCAGATGCTTGCCAGGGATCTGCTTTGTTCTGCATCCAATTCCAACTGGCTGTACATAATAAGAATTTCATTCCTATGCCTCTCCTTTCCACCTGGGAAATTGAATCCTTCATGCCATTAGCCTTCCATATTGTCCTCTGACCGTATGGAAAAGGTTCCACAGTAGTCCAGAAAAAGGAAGCCTGCTACAGAAACTGGGCCCCTGATCTGCAAGAAGAAGCTTTCATACATCAGAATTCCCCTTTTCTGAGGGGAGAAAAAAAGAATATTTTGTTTCAGTTATTTGTGCAAAAAGCAGGATTTCCAGGCTTAAAAATTATGTCATAAAGAGCATAAGGCAACCTCTTGGTCTTAGAAAATCCCAGGGCCAAGGGAATCTTGGGGCTGGATTCTGTAGTGTTACTCTGACAGGGCTCACCACCTCCTGCATGGCTCTTGGTAAACACTTCCTTTCCATACTGAAGCACAGGGAATATGATGGTTTCATGGGGTTTTTGTTAGGTTTTGCTTAAGTTGTTTGGGGTTTGGTTGTTTGTTTCTTTTTTTCTTTTAGAGTTTTACTTAAATTAGAGAAAATTTTTCTTAAATTGAAAGAACCTAAAATTTTGCAGAAGTCCAGTGACTTTGGCCCAGGAAAGCTCAGGAAATATTGCATTGCTGAACTGACAGGGCTGTGGTTCAGCCACTGATGTCCAAAGCCACATTCCCTGTAGCCAACTGAGCTCTCCCCAGTGCTCACAGCACACCCAAAGCATGCACTATTATTCAACTAACGTAGACCATGTTATGCCTTATTATATTACAGACACTGTATTTCGTGGCACGACCTTGTTGCTTCAGAGGAATATTTTTAAAGAAAATGCTGCTTCAGCTGGGGTGGATTTGTGAACTGCCAGTGCTATGCCATTACCATACCACTGCCACTTAATGTATATGAAGTTATACTTTCAAACACTCAGACATAGATGAGTGCTCAAAATCCCTTGTTTGAAGAACAACAAAATAATAAGAAATAATAATTATAGCAATAACTGCTTAGTATTTGTATGATAAAAGTGCTGAAAAGACATTAACTAATTAGTGCTCACAGCACCCATGTGAGGCAGAAAAGTATCATTATCCACATGCTACAGATGGAAAACTGACAATGTGGAGTTACCTGCCTTTCCAAGACATGCATGAGGGGATAATCACCTAATGCAAATTCATCAAAAACCCTGTGGGAAAAGCACCAGGAGAGTGGTCACACAGGTTCAGTTTCCTCCCTGTGAGCTCTGATGCAGTGAGAGAGAGAGCAGCACGGAGAGGTGTGGGACAGACACACGTACCCTGCATCTAATCTAGAAGCTGTGCAGAGAGGAGACAGAGACAGCTGCACAGATCATTAAAGGCAGCCTGATTACTTGAGCTCGACACCTCTTTTTTTCCCTAGAACGTCACTCACAGTGATGGGGTAGTGGAGTCAGGCTGGGAAGCCAAGTGGGTTTTGCTGGAGGAAGATCCCCTGGACTTGAACCCCACTGAATATACAGCTTTTGCAGCACCACCTTTGACCACATAGTTAAGATTCAAATTAAACACCTGGGGTTTGCTGTCCTTTCCATGCATCTCTTTTAGGAGCCAGGTAGGCTGGGTTTCTTGCACATGGTACATTCTGACAATAGCTCACTTAGTGGTTTGTTTTCTTTTTTTCTGTAAGGCTGTTAGCTCAGTTCTGTATAACCAAGAGGTTTGGGTGACTTGCATAAAGCATGGATAAAACTACTGTTACCAATCACAGTCAGAGACTGATCAAAGCCAACATTCATTAACTCTGAACACAAAATTGTCTGAATCCATCAGTAACTGCAATGGTGCCTAATTAGAGAAGGCATCGCCTATTTCAAAAGCCATGCTATCTAGCTGGACCATTGAGCAGTAGAGAAAAGTAAAGAGTAGCAAAATCTCATATGAAGGAATTAAAAAAGCACAGTGATTTCACTCTTTATGCATGGCACAAGTTATTATCTCAAACAGTGACATCAATAATAGGGGCCTTTATTTAGATAGTGCTGAGCTTCAGCAATTCCCATTCACTTTAGGTGGAATTGAGGGT
>JANPWX010000138.1:1049970-1052470 GCA_024734555.1 Trochalopteron elliotii
ATATAGACACACTCTTAAAACCAATTATTTAAAATAGAATAAAATTATAATGAATTTCACATGCATTTCTGAAGAACAGAAATCACGCTCAATCTAAATAAGCCATATATGACTCTATGAATTTATAAATGACACCACACATCAATAAACTAAACACTTAAGTAGTAATTTAAAAGACAGAATGCATTTCCAAATTTTAGAAATAAATCCAGTAGGTTCTATTATATTACACATTAACAATATAAATATTTTAATATACTGTAAAGTGTATGTGTTCAATGACTCATGTTAGGTTGTGTGCTGTGGACAACTGTCTTAACAACAACGTTTATGTGGTCATAACTAAGTTTTTAATTTAACACCCCATTAAGAGGAGGTGAGAGGATTCACACCTCTGTCAGCACTATTGTTTCAAGTCCATCTCCGTGTATGTGCAGAGTCAACAAGACACCATCCACTCGATTTACAGTGCTGACACCTTGGAAGAGTGAGCCACTGCTTCTCTTCCCCCATGCACATCCCATGAAAACACAGGTGTGCAACTCTGTGGATTTGTTGATGGCACGTTAACACTCACTAACATGCTGTAAATACTGAATGAATACAACAATGCTATTTTTGTTAGTTGGACACATTTCTGAAGAGTGAAATTCAGCTTTCTACTTTATATTTAAGTAAAGAAAGATATCCAAAGTTAAAGACAACAGGGTGTTTTTTGAAACAAAGAGCAAAAAGTCCTAAATTTTACCAGACGGAAATACATATGCATATAAAACGAAATTCCTCCCAGAGGTGAATTCATACTCATGGATTTCTAGTTGTTTCACTCTCCCATTAAACCTTTCCAGTTTGCATTCCATATACCACAGAGCAGCCTCCAAAACTTCAGGGCAGATCTAAAGCTTCCCCATACCCTCAGGTTCTTCACAAGGAAGGGAGTTCTGTGAGACACAGAACAGTGTCAGCTCACACAGCAATCCACAAGAGGTGTGGATACCCAGCACCTATCCCAGCTGGGCCTCCAGGCAGGGCTCTTCCACACTAAAGACAAAAATTCCCTGCTCCATTTCTGACACTGTAGGGAGAGAAAGAGCCAGAAACAGCCAAAGATCTGAAAAGGAGAATTGAAAATGTTGCACGTCCACCATGCAAAGTGAAATCCTGCCCAGCACAGGTCTCTGGGGGATCAGTGGGTGCAGAGCCCACCAGTTCCACTCTCACACATATTTTCCAGTGCCCATTCTGGGGCAAAGCCCCAAAACATCCTACCCTCAAAATACAGCAGCAGCCCTGTAGAATGGTGCCAGAGAGCCCAGAGAAGGGGTCTACCCCTCCCTGCTCCTGCAGCTCCATTCACCTGCTCCACAATGGACCATGAGAGTTTTGTCTTCTGCATAACATGAGGAATTTGTCTCCTATACTAATTTTGCCCCTTTCCAATGCAGAAACTTCAGAGCCTTAGCAGAGCACAGGTGATGGCTTTATTCAGAAAAATGGTAGATCTTGCTTCCTTTCCTGGGTCTCAGAAAATCTACATTGTTGAGTAGCTTGTTACTGAATCAGGCACTTATTGTATGTACAGATTACATAAACAAGAAGGTCAATTTTGTTTCAAATATATATGAATATGGTTCTGGGACTGAATTAACTACTGATTGAAAAGTTATACATTTTCAGCTAGCTAATCATATTTTATTTCACTGCGTACAGACAGAAGTGCAATGAAATTAGCTGTTTGTTTGTACATTCTGGAAAATGTTTTAACTTCAAGACTATGGAAAAAAGACAGGAAAAAATTAATGTATGTTCAGGTGAAATTGCCAGGGTAAAAGTAAGCAGGTGATAACTGAGCACAGCTCAACAGACACTGAGTTGATTTCTCCTGATTTTTGACCATACTTTTCCTTTCCTCAAAATGTGCTCAACCTTCTTCCATCATGAATTTACAGTTTTTAAGCATAGCTTAGTGTATCATGGCATAAAAACAATCCCAGAGAGCCACTGTTGCATTTGGTTACCCAGTACTGAAATAAAAAATGCTTTGTCAAGCTTTCCTCACACCAACTGATAAGAATACACATAGTAAGTACACACAGTACTGCTTTTATGTAGAGAAGTTATTTTACATAATTTTGGCCAAAAGACACATTATCATATCATATTTGTCTACAACCATTGAATTCTTCTTCAAGACAGGTACTTAGCATGTGTACTGAAAACATCCCATTAATCCAGGACTACTGATTTTAAAGACAGCCATAGCTGCAAAAGGGTATCCAGGATTATGAAACATTTGCCTGTGGGAGGGGGGAGGATAGTGGTACTTCCACAATCCCTTATTGTTCTATCATATCTAATCCTCAGTACTAGTGCCCATAATGATTCCCAACTGGTAGATGAACTACTTTGAACATCCCTGAAGCAGAATTGCTACCCACTAATGTATCAGCTAAATGTTAGAAGACTCCTAACTCCCCCATCTGTGTTTTACCTCCCCAGA
>JANPWX010000138.1:1056896-1086896 GCA_024734555.1 Trochalopteron elliotii
GGGGCAGGGCGGGGCAGGACCCCCGGCCCGCCCGGGGATGCTGCGGCCGCCCCGGGTCCCTCACGGCCCCTCACGGCCCCGCGCCCGCCGCGCTCCGGTTGCCGCGGCAACCGCCCATCCCGGCGGGGCTTGGGAGGCCGGGCCCCGCCGCTCTCCCCTGCGAACCCACACGTGAAACATTCCGCCCGCGGTACCCGGCGTGTTTGAACAGCTCCCGGAGCCGGGGAATGGGCAGCCCTGCGGCCCCGCGGGAGAACGCCAGGCACACACACACGGAGGAGGTGGCTGAGCAGGGCAGCCCCTGCCAGAGCCACACACGGCCCGGGACAGCCTAACTGGGCACAGCAGGAGCTCCCCAGCAGCAGCCCCTGGCCTGCACCAGCCCGACAAACCTGTCTGGCACCCTCCTGAATGTGAAGGAAAGTAGCTCTTGGCACATGTGAGCAATAAACTTTGTCAGAATGTTTCACACGAGGCAGTTCCTTTACTCTTTCTAAGTGCTTTGTACCACCTTGCCTCCGTAGCCTGCTACTTCAGGAATTACAGAATGCTCTCCACAGCTACGCTTTTTGTGGCTAGCAAGTTTAGAAAAATCAACATTTTAGGTTCTGTTTTTAAACATATTTTCTATTATTGCAGAGCTCCACACTTGTAAGTGTCTAGTTCAAAAGATACATCAATTGCACAGGAACAGTAGAAACTAGCACTACTTGCTTAGACTTAAGTATTCCTTTTGGCCTACCAAGTCATGTGTTGTGCTGCTGCAAACTCATAACCTCATCCTCTATCGCTGAAAAACTCAGTAGTTTTAGTTTATAATGGCAATATTAGCATCTAGAGTGATGATACATAATTCTTCGTCAAAAAAATCACACTTCATTTCATCAATAGAAATCAAGCCATGCAAATCACTTCTTTTTGTATCATCTTCATTAGCCAAAAATCTCAAAGTTTGGTCCTGTAATCAGCTAAGCTTGGGAAAAGGCTAGAGGGGAAAGGCAGGGATTTAGTGCTTAAGTCACTTTGCTAGTCCTAAATCCTGGGACTAATCTGTGCCAACTGAGACTTCACAATTGCTTCTAACTCTAGACTTCCCACCCAGAGTATCCCAACCACTTTGAAATAAACAGCAAAGTAAAGCACGTGCAGCAGCGCCGTAGAGCACTTTTCATCTTGGCAGAATGGATGCCACACATTGGCTTCCAGGTTACCACATTTGTCAGGACTACCCAAATTCATGTGTTTAAACTTATTCTTGGAGAATTAGAATGACTGCAGTGAGAGGGAAGGCTCCAGCACAGCCAGTGCTACAAAAAATGCTGCCTAAAACCAAGTAGTCCAAAGAACAATTCGTGCCATGTGTCTTCTGCTTTCCTAAGCTGACTGGGACATGCCTTTTCCCCTATGCCCTATTAATTAGATGTGAATTAGAAGCTCATAGTCTAGCTAGATGTTATCTTGCAAGGTATTTAAAGTACAAGCTGCAGCCTCCTGCCCACTGCTCGCCTCCATTTACCAGTGGGTCCCTTCCTGGAACTAAGTTTCTAGGCAAGAGAAGTCACTGCCTTCTAAGGCACTGGCTTCAAAAAAGCTTTCTAATAGTTTATTAAAGCAGCTCTAAGTCTTTTTTTCCCCCTGTCCATTTTGGTAAAATATTTATTCTTTCTTTAAAGAGCAGTTTGATAGATGTAATCATCTAAAGAATGTCCTGCCAGTTTTAAGTTAGTCACAGATACAGCTGTGCAGATCATGTTTCCTGTCAATACCAGAAACTTGTCAACCCCCTTCTCTTACCAGCTCTTCCCAGTTCTTCAGCTGTGCCACGTTCAGGCTTTCTTGTCTTTGTCTGCTAGCACCTTCCCAGGCCCTTTTCTTTCTTATCTACTCATCAGACAGACTTTTTTACTCCCCCCATTAGCTTCTTCCCTCTTGACTTCTGCAGCCATCTTCTGTGCAACCTACTTTCCACAGAAACCTGCCCAACTCGAACACAGGATTATCACCCTCACCTCTAAATCCTCTGTAATGCTTACAAAAAACTAGGTAACTAGTGGATGAGCTAAAATGCAGAACATCAAAAACTTTATGCAGTGCAGGATCTGGATAATGTTATAGGAAGACATTTGAGCAAAGGTGGTTTCCTCTCATGTGCAGGAATAGTGACCTTGTGAATGCTACAGAAAAGATATAAAATTACAGCATCGGGTCTCTGGTCTTTAATGAAGTCAGTTTAACTCCAGAGATAGGAAGATTCTTCTGCACAGATGCTCTTATACCTACTGCTGCTGTTAAAATTAATAAAAATATTGCTGCTGATAACCGTAGGGGAAGGGTTTCACTTTTATTTTAACTGTGAATTAAATTTCTGTCCTGTTTATATTATGCTTGGCTTTGAGGCTTGACCTGTCAAACATCTTATTTTGTGTATTTTGCAGATACAGGGGTAGAAAGTAAAATATGTCCATCTTCTTTCTAGAAAACAGTCTCTGGGTCAATTCTATTTAATTCTGCTCATACAAACTCCTCCACTAAGGGTGCAGAGTGGGGCTTTCCTACAAAGCAACCACAAATTTAGTAAATTAGCCAGGTTGTATTCTGACATCTGTCAGAATACAGATCACCACCTTGTCTTTAATGAGACCAGCTTTGGGGAAAGACACTATTCAACATGAAAGACAATCTCAGTTTGCTTCATTATTTCTAACTGGCTCAACAGCACAATACAATGCAAAGCCAGTTCACATATTTGTTTATAAGTATGATTTCTCTAAGACTAAGATACGATTTTTAATATAAAATGCTGGTTTTTGTGTGTACTGAAATGATTCCATTTAAGAACTGCAAGTTTTTTGAAGAAAAACAATGTGTTATAGTAATTTGCTTATTAAATGCCTACAATCAGATACTGCATTCTACGGGCAAAGAATTTCTACAAAAGTACCCAGTTTCTAGCCATGTAGCTCTGATTTGCACATTTAAAATGATGAATTTAAGCCCATCAGTAGTAAATCAATTGCAGGTATAAAAGATAAAACTGAAATAATTCATCATATTGCTATAGGAAAACACAAAGAGTGGATGTAATGGGTCATTTTGACTTTAAATTGAAGTCTGTTGCTAGGTTTTTCAAGGACAATTCTCTTTACAAACCTTTAATGTATACATAAAAATCATCCATCAGCACATCTGATCCAAATATACTAATGATTTTTATTGGTCAGATCTTGAAAGTGAGGTTTATTTTTATGGAGTATGCATTAATTAACCCAACATGTACTATCTTCCAGTATATCTAGCCAAGTACTTTCATTTAAACATGTTTATTGTGAAATGTTTGCATTCCCAACATTTGTGGCCCACACACAGACTATTTCATACTTCACTTCTGAGCAGTTACAAAAGTTAAAAGGAGTTATTGTTTTTGATTAATGCATTTTTGGGGACTTTTTTTTAAATGTTCCGAAACTACGCTCTGAAGACATTCCTCTACATGAAAACATTGAAATGTATTTATCTTAAAAATAGAGTATTAAGTGAAAATGAGAGGGATTCACTTTTGATTGTTTCAACTTTTGCGTGGAAAGTGAACATTATGAACTTTTGTATATCATTTGACTGAACTTATGCAGAATATTAATTGACCAATTTGATATAACCATCAATCATAAAAAGAAAAGCCATGTACACAGATACATGGAGTGGTGCATTACAGATGGGAGTTCTAAGGCTGTGGCTGTCATCTTTTGATTAAGAAAAGGAAATGATTTCACTAAAAAGATATTCCCTCTTGTGTTGTTTTGTTTTAACTGAGTTTGTACTTTCCACCGAACTGGACATATTTATTGAGACTCATAAGTTACTTCACGGTTACCAACATCACTGTAATCTCAACAAACTATCTTTTTTCTTGCCAATTATCTAAATATCATAACTATAAAATATCTTAAAACATTCTCCATAGTGTAAACATCTTAGCTACAAAGCTTTAAGTGTAAACAGTATGATGCATCAGAATGATTTTAAGCGATGTTATAAAAACTGCTCTTAAAAACTAAACAAAAATGTAAAGCTTCCATCTGTTTTATGATTTTTCCACTGTAGAACTACTGCTGTGTGCCAGTTTACTGAACCATGGCTTGCTAAAGAGATTGCTGGGGTCGCAGATTGAAAAAACAAAAATCAAGTCTTTAATGGTTGATTTTTTTCTCAAGTCTCCTTGATACAGTTCAAACAGAATTAAGTGCATGGCAGCAGAAAACACAGAACATAAAAATGCTCATGTCTCCTGTTGCAAGGGGGACCCTTCACATCACAGGAAGATTAACATTTTGCAGAAGATGTCATTTAAGCAATTATCTGAAGTTCTTTTGTGACTGTATACCTATGTTGTCACCACCAAACAGCTGCTATACTGCGAGGCTTTGCTCTGCGTATGCACACAGTTAAATACAGATTGTGGGTCTGCATCAAAGCAGGGAAGGCATCCACACAGGCTCACTCTGTATGAATCTTTACCCCAAAAGGAGAGAATAGTTCTGGACATTGCCTTCTCTGAAAACTGAGAGAAGAGAAAGCCACACAGGGGGCAAAAACAAATTCTTAAACATAGAAGAGCATATTTAAGAATTTAAACAAAGCAAATAAGAAACCCACCTAATAACTCAGTGCCTAGCTAGCCTTTGCATTCTTCTAAAAGCCACAATGCTTTTATGAAATCAGTTTACGTCATACAGGAAAAACTGAAGAACTTATCTACAGCAAACTACTTCAGCACACACTTAACTATGAGCATTTGAATAACCTCATTGCAGCCTCAAGACCATCCTTCCACACATTTATGCACTGTGCTGAAATATGTTTCCAAAATAAACCTCATTCACTTCAGTCAGTCTTTCCACATGAACGTGGCCAAACTGCACAACTGCAATGTGGTAGCAGTGTTTGGGTTGGATTCTCCCGAACTGTGAGATATGTAGGTCAACCAGGCTGCCACTTTATTACCTTATCTGTGAATTATCCAGAAATAACATGAGTATTAGAGGTCATTTCTAATTTAATACTTGCTAGACAGCAATCATCAGAGCTTAAGAGTCCCTCCTTGCTTCTGGGACCTTGTCACCTGCTGCTCCTTCGGCAACAAGTTTCTATCTTCACTGGAACAAACATAAGGACCCTGGTTGCCTGTTAGCAGTTTCTTCCAGGACAAGCTCTGGTGAGAATGCATTTCCACTGAAGCATCTACAGCCAGGCAGTCTGAGTTCATACCCTCCTACCTCCTCTATAGACACAGCTACCATCGAGTGCAGCAGTTCATGCCTGACACGGAAAAGAGTCAGAAAATAAACCCTTCAAAGGCTACAATCTTTTTAGCTGTCTATTGGTCTACAAATTCTCCAACTTGCACTCCATGTGTAGGGGAAGAAAAGCAAGCAATCTGTCATCACACGGAGGGACTCTGTCTCTACCCCCTGGTGTGACTCCAGCACCACATAGAGATCTGGCACACAGCTTTGATGACACTTCCTAAATGAATCCAGATAAATTCATGGGTAAACTCTGTTACCCTTACCCCTACAAGAAAGGCACTTCACGTCATGAGAACAAGTGACAGGATCAAAGCCCCATTAAAAGACCAGTGTCCTTTCCATTCGAGTCTAGGACTTCCTTTTAGGGTTGTCTACTTGCACAGGATAAAATCTGGTAATCTTTACGCATGCAAATATTAACCACCATTAGGAAGGTTTTACTTTCGATGCTATGAAGTGAAATCCTTGTGTATGTCTGTGCTGCAGTCCCTGGGGCATTGCACTTCCTGCAAGCTTTGCACTGGCTTGCTCAGATGCCAAAAAGCTTTCTAAGAAACTGGAGAGCCAGCACAGTGGTACTGCACTGTGAGCCTTCCAAAGGACAACGTCTGCAGGGGTGGCGGCAGCTGCAGTGCAAACATAACCCACACAATTCAAAGACTAAACATACCCCTTCATATCCATATTCTCCTCTGCCACCAGTCAGTCCAATAAAAAAATCTAAAGTCACAAGTATTAGGTCTCCTTCCCTTAAAGAATATTAATTGAGGATGGAAAAGAAAAAGGCCTTTGACCCGCCATACCAGCTGTTTAACAACTGTCAGGAAAAAGGATGTTTGTCAAAGGCACAGACACATTTTTAGCTATTATGTAACAACCTATTGCAGCCATGATTTTTCTATGTCTGCAACAGAAAATAGTCTGTTTCACATGATTTTCAGGGATTCAGCTAGAATATAGGTACATTTAGATATGTTATATTTCGATATTTGAGATTCTCCCACCTTTCTAGGAATTATTTAAGTCAATTCAAGAACTGATCACGTTGTATGTAAAATATGTCTTACCTGCAGCCAGAGCAGAGAAGTCTAGTAGTCTGTGCACATGTCTAGGGAGAGGGGACAGACATCAAAACACTCTGGGGCTCAGGAGAGATCCTTTAACCTCTTTGCCTTGGTTTCTCCATCTGCAAAACAGGGTAAAAATGAGACCTGAGTAAATATTATAAAACATTGTAATTCAAAGTAAAATTTTGAGTTAACAGCATTAGAAACACGTAACTACTTTCTGGTTTTGTCTGTCTGCAAAATTTGGAGCATATGTGCTGTACCAATATTAGCATGTCTTCACAGTCAACATCTAGAATGAATGCTTAAATATTCATTGACTTCAAATTTCAAATTGAAGTTTGAATTGACATTCATTCTGTAGATGTAACAGCATCAACCATTAATCAGGGAATAGAAATAATACCACTCAATTTATATAATCTACATACTGTGGTCAAAATGTATACTTCTAGATATATAATCTCAAAATTTTAAAGTATTAGCTGCTTAAGTAGATCATGTGGTACATCCCCTCCCTCTTCTAACTGGCTGATTTATGTAACTGAGCAACCAAACAAAAATTCTGAGATGTATGTTCAGCTGTAACGTTCACAATTTACATTGTGTATTGAATCAAGTAAATACGTAAGTCATGCAATCAGAGAACAGAAGAAATAACATGATTTAGGTAACCAGCTATGACTATAAATTTATAAATAATCTAAACAAAAAACTCTAGGAATAAAGATTTTTAAAATGCATTACTCACTGAAGAGTTGTGTAAGTAACTACTGAATAAATACTTTCCACATTCATGAGAAAAGAAAAAATCCAAAATGTAACTAAGGAGTCACTGTGACTTGTTTGTTCATATCTACCTACCCAGTTATTCTTCCCTCCCTTCCTCCCCCTTAAACTACACCTATATAAATGGAAATTCAAAGCCTATAGTTTCTAATGCACTGTCTTTGTGGATTAGCTAATTTTTAGGCAAGTTACAGGAATATCTAATGCAAACATTTACATTTACTAAAAGGGGGGAAAAAGAAATATGAAGTTACCAAAATCATTATAGCCATTATTTGAACAGAACATTTCAACCCTGCTGAATGCTTGCATTCTTTCAGCTCTGTCTTTCTGGTATCTATTCCAGCCCTTTTTTTAAACTACATTCATACAGATATCATTGACCAGAACAACAGTCACTAAGTGCATTTCTTCCCTGTTATTGCTTTGCAGTGACCCAAAATTTTGCACTTGACAAATAATATCCTGCTTTTCTCAACTTCTTGGTTACTGTGTAGGTTTTAGAAGTTTTAATCTTCAGGGAAATTCACTATGGTAAAGAACGAGAAAAGAAAGGAGGGAACACGACTTAAATGAGCTTGTGTCTTCTACTTAAGCTCCAAGAGAGATATTCAAACTTTGGAAATGCAATCTCCAGATAAAGATAAAAGCTCCCATGTTATGTCTCTGTAAACCAGAATACAACTGGCACTTAGCAAGCTGTCCTGTCTGCTGATGGGAACAGCATAGATGAATCTGGCCAGTCCACTTGTACTTCCCTTTCTGAAACCAGTAATAAAGTTTGAGAGGGGTTATTTTTAAAGCAGCTCTTAGAGTGTTCCAGCTCACTACTGTCAGCTTCAGATCTCAAATGCAATTTGATTTATAATTACATTTTAAAAACTAGCATTAAAATAACATTAGAGGGGTCATAATCTGAACTTTTTAATAGTTAGGCACGTAGCATACATTTAGAAATGGATCTCCAACAGGATTCATCTGGAACATATTCTGACTGGAATTCCTTCCTTCAACCATTTCAGTGCTCTGCTGAAGCTGGTGTGCCAAGAGGCCATGGTGGAGCCCTGTGTTTCAGCATTGCTTCAAATGGAAATGGACTGAAATACGCTGTTGAACATTTGCTAGTCAAAGTCTTTCCTTGCATTATAGTCAGGCCCACGTTTGTAAACACCAATGGGTGAGAAAATGCTGGAGAATCTGGAATTAGGCCTCTGCACTGAAAAGACACATCCCTTGAAAAACCAGTTGGCTCCATTGCTTCTGAACCTTGAAGCCACATTAATTTTCTTGGCCTCTGTGGCACAGAATGATTTGAGGGCATTGACCACTTTGAGTAGTTTCTAGAGGTCAAGTTCTGCTCCTGCCTGCCAAAATACACGTGCAGTGAAAAAGCAGCATTCCCAACAACTGTTCCTACCTGTCCTTCCAGCTGTGCAAACAACTCACACAGGCACTCAGTGAACCTGTGCCTGCACCTCCTGAGCACAAGACGGGCTTCAGATGGGTCACAGGCTCCTTGAAAATTTTGCCTTGCTCTCCAAGTCCAACCTTCTAATAGGAAAACCTTCCAACTAATCAGCTCTGCGCTGGTACCTGACTACAACTTCAGAGGCAAAAGGGAGACAAGGAATTCAGTTTTTGAACACCAGTGCTGAAGTAAATGAGCTAGTAAAAAAAAAAAAAGCCTGTGCCTTAAAACCAAGTTTGAAATTTTATAGCCTTTTACTCCATAATTTGTTCTTGAGCCTTCTGTTATTTTTAAACAAATCTAATTTCTTACAGCTGTGAAATTTACATTTTAAGAGTGTCTAGTGGCCATGTGCATTAATTACTTTATTGTAATATTTTAATGAGTTTGGGGTTCAACTCTGAAAGAATCCTTCTGAATCCCTGCTTCCCCACAGAATTACACTAGAACCTGATTCAATCACAAGTTCACATACCCCGGTCCAAACCCTGATGGACTTGCACAATATTTTCAGTTGCCTTATGAAATCACTGAACTTTAAAACTGGCTCCAGATTTTAGGACTTCTCACCAAACTAGCATTTCTGTGATTCAGGAGCAGAGCTAGGCTTTGAGGAAGTTTGTATTTAGAACTGAGCTTGCTGGCTGACCCTCAATGAAAGGGAGTAGCAAAATACAAAATTCAGCTGTGACAGTTAACACTTGGGCCAGTCTTGTTCAAAATGACACACAATGATGCAATTGCTTCCATCTCAGCATATATGACATAAAAACATACAGAGCTAAAAGATTAACCTCCCTAAGGAGCATCTAAATTCACCAGGGCAGATTGAAATGCACTACTGGAAGATTTCCACCTTTGTAAAAAACTGAAAAGTACTGCAGTATCCAGACTCCTGCCACGGTATCCCCTTTATGGATTTTGGTGGTTTGTGTCTTACTATATTATTTCTTCTTCATCTATGAGTGTGCATAAGCAGGGGTGGGACATAAGTAAAATGAACCTGTGTTTTCAGGTGGTTTTCCATAAGGATTTAGCGCCTGTCCTTGCACTGCTGCAGGTGCAAGTGCTCATCTCACAACTGAGGCAGAAACCTGCAGACCATGGAGGACCTCTAGGATTTGAACTGAAGAGATGAACCTACTTACAACATCCATTGCACTTTAATTCTCCATGAATAAGCTAAAGATGCAAATCCATAACACACTGAACAACAGGTTCAAGTACAAATACAGATAAATGCAGGGAAAGTGGGACTGGTTGTGTTTAGTTGACTGTGATAACAGTAAGAGGTTCATCAGCTGTCAAGTGCCACCACACACGCTGCACCCACAGAGTCATGCTTGGAAATCTGACCATTTTTGTCCCCAACTCTCACCTCTCTTGGCTAGGGCAAATGGAGAATTGCAACTTCAGTGAACTACCCAGCTTTTTAAAAAGCATGTTTTTAAACCACTTACAATAAGAGCAACAGTTATTATTCAGTACATGCTTTTTATCAGATTGAAGATAAACTTTATTATAACTGGTGGAGATGGTATCAATGATTTGTGGTCTATGTAAATTCTGTAATGAGAAATGGTAATCTGTCTTGGGGCAAACAATATTGTTCTGTTTACTATGCAATTAGCAATATTAAGTCAAGATTCTATAACTGATAGCTGAAAATAGGGGTGGTAGGAAGAAACTGGAAGCACTGGGAGCTGTCACAGGACAATTATCTGAGGTCTATAAATTATTTACAGTACTTTAGCCTGACATTCCCTCTCATCCTCCAAAAAATCTTCCTCAGTGCTCCAGAGATGTTCACTGTAAAAGTATCGAGACTGTCAGCAGTTTGGGGCAAAGCCAGAATCTCTCCTTGTTGTGAATACTGAACACGCAGTATAGTGCAGGAACTTAATTTTCAGAAAAGAAGCAATAAAATAACAAAAAAATCCCTCCAAAAAAAGGGTTTTACTTTGAAATAATGAATCAACAAGCACAACAAAAAGAGGTGAGACCTAACCTCCAATTCCTGGAGCATTTGATGTGAAATAAGGACAGACTATTTCCCCTGCATTTAATCTCTTCTTTAATTTTATAAACTGAGTCCCACACCTTTGTGTGACCGAAACCCTGCACTTCTTGTTTACTCTTAGATCAGCCTTAAGCTACCACCATATGGAGCTGGGAACATCACAGACAGAGCAGAAACAGTCCTTAACTAATGGTCAGAATAAATTGTGTTGGAAGTCAAGTGGGGCCACTCTCAAGTGGGCGGATAAGAAAAGACCTGACCTATAATGGAGCTTCTGTGTAAAACAATACATTTTTTACTTTACATTGTAAAGGATAGAACCATAAGTATGATAAGCCACAGAAATTTCATATCCTTTTTCTAGCCTGTTTCTGAGCTAGAAAACAGACACATGCAGTCCAGCCCTTTTGGCTCTGATTCTGCAGCAGTAAGAATTTTGAGATTACCTCAACAGGAACTCAGAGTTACAGCAAAGAGCTTTCACAGAGGACAAGCAAGACCTATAAAGTGCTGGGTCCTCCTTGCTAAACTGACCTTAAAAAAAAAAAATCAAATTATTGTATTCTTAAAGTAGCCAATGCCATTTGTAGCTCTCTGAAAATGTGATGCTCCTCAGAGGGCTCCATGGCACTCAGCAGGCAAAAGCCACATTTAAGGCAGCATGACACAGCAGGGCTCTGGAAAGTGGGGTGCCACAGGGAAGTGACTGCCTCACAGAACCTCTCTGCACCCCTTTTCCTTAAAGATTGGTGCCTTAAATTCCCATATAGCACTGAATAACATCTGGCTGATCCAGAAGATTAGTAGCTTATTCCACCTTTGTTCTCTGCCTTCTTTTAGGATGAGCAATCAATGACACCACAGCAGGCAGAGCCCTCCAGCACAAAAGCTAACAAAATTGTAGGATGTTTTAAGGAATGATGTAAAACTTAAAGGAGAGTTGTGGAAAGGTATTCCCACACAAAATCTCTGTATAAGTTTCAATGCTACATGGAAGGGCTCTCAAATTCACTTGACTTTTCTGAACAGTGCAAGGAAAAACCAGCATTAAATGACTGCAAGAGCAGCCTCTTCAAAACTGATAAAAGTACAAACAGTTTTAATGAAGTGTGCAGTAAATTTGAGGGTTTCCTTTGTGCAAAACAACACTGAATCAGAGTTTCACAGCAATAAAACAAACACATACTGTAAAAATAAATGGGAGGAAAAAAAATGATAGGAGTATAAAACTTCATGTTCCCATACATGATATCTCAGTGATTGGCTGAAGTTATGAACAAACTTCTACTTTTTAAAAATCCACTCTTTGGAGGGAAAACCACTCAAAATTGGTATTTATAGGGCTTAATTTCTTTTTCTGAGGAGGTCCTGGGTCAGGTCATTCTTCATCACTGTTGTACAAAATTTATTCTCAGATTAAGAACTTCTCCTACGCTAATAAACAGGTATAATAATTTTCTCCAGAAAGCATTTTTTTTCTTTCAGTAATTAGCCTACTTAAATGTTTTAATGGAACCACTGACATACAATAGCATAAAAGGTCCTCTGACCATAATAAAAAGTGAGAGATGAGATTTCTAAAAAACTTTCATATGAAGGTGGTCTAGGATGGACAAAAACTATCTTTAAAGGTCATAAATTAGGTACTCTCTTAAATGTAATTCAATCATTCACTGTTATAGGAGCTTGATTCTATTAGTTGTCCTATGCATTTTACAAAATAGAACTCCATTAACATTATTCACTTATAGCTTCCTTCTATAAGTGGATATTCTGCTCAACAGGCTTTAAATAGATTTTTTTTTCCCCTGAAATTGCTATTAAGCATACTTTTACTCAAAGGGCAAAGTAGGCATAGGATTATGCTTGTACTTCATGCAAAGGATACATTTTCAGCAATCAGAACCACATTCCTATGAAGTAAAAATACTCTATATAAGCCGATTGTTTCTATCCCTCCTAACCTTGCTCAATAAGGACTCTATTCTGATCTTTTGGGTTACACACAAGTTTTCCAATTTGGCTGAATAAAGGTATCTTGTTGGGCAGCTTCATGAGCACATTCTGTGTCTTGAATTCTGACCTTGGCATGTTCAAGGTGAATCTCAATTATAAGATGCTGCTCAGAGAAGGAAAAATACTTAAAAAAAAAAAAATCAGGATTTTTTTTTTTACTTTCTTCAGTTAAGGAATCCGTTATAGAAGTCCTGCTTTTACATACCTGGCTTTAGAGAAACACTAAAATTATAAACCTTGATAGAGTGACCACAACACATATATTGTCACAAGATTTTTGGTGCAATTTGCCTAACCTGTAGCTACATTTCAGCCACTGAAGCATCTCCTCTAGATCATACACCTCTGATTTCAAGTTGATTTTACTGGGAATGATCATATGCCCTCACCTCTCACTGCTTGGATGACTCTATTCTGCACATGCAGAGGGGAATTGTGCTGGGCCAAACCACAGATCCCACAGGCAGTCTCAGAGGGTTTTAGCCACCCTGCAACGCCACAATAATCTGACACACGGACAGACTCTGACCCTTTGAGGTGCTGGAGTTACAACAGCACAATCTGTACATAAAATATGAATGTGCTTGAGAGCCAAATCCTCTTTCAGCTGGTTACCATATTTTGTGTTCATGTCTTACTGCTTAAAGCAGGACACATGGCAGAAATCCTACTCTGCTGTTCTTCTCATTGGCCACACCAATGCCAGATAATCAAGTCAGGGCAGATACTCTTTTCCCTAGAGGAAAAGGTTGAATTTCATCTGACCACTGAGCTTCAGCTTGCACTTGAGGTTCTAATTTTCTTCTGGTCTCAGCCCATTTCTGTCTTGCTCTGGCACACACTGCCCTACTAAGTACATTTATTACCTCAGTAATTCCTCTGAGGGCTGTCTTACTTTCACTTTATATCTGGACTCACATAAGCATCTCCCCATTTTACAAGGAAACATTTATTAGCCTCTGATAGGAGCTTCCTGTTCCACCCTGCAGAATCCCATTGTCTGTTACTCTCCAAAGGCAGGCTAACAAAGTTGCATCCCCCTGGGCAGCTCTCACGTGGTGTTTGAGCTCTGGCCATGCACCACAGACATGGAGAAGGCATGGAGGGACATGACCAGGCATTCCAGGTTACCTTCCTGGCCTGTTTACAAACCTTTACTCAGCAGGCCACACACAGAGTCAACATGGGGCCCTTACACAGTGGTGCCCCTCACCAACCACCAGCACTGGGTGACCCTACAATTTCTAGGGTGCCCCATTCATGTTCCTTGTTCGTGCCCGTGGGACCAGTGCAGAAAAGAGCTGTGAAAGTCTCCTTCACCCAAGGATTCCTCAACTATGAGGTTGATCTTATTACTTTGGGACACTTGAACAGTAGAGGGTAAGCCTATTATATAATAAAAACAGGGATTTCTGCTGTAATTCTTCCAGTTCACAGCTAATTATCTTACTTGAGAGCTGCTCATGGGATTTTTTTTTCCAGGTATTCGTGGATCATCACTGCATATTCCAGGTCCATCCTGCAAAAATCCTCAGTGTAGCAACTATTTGGTAAAGTTGGTCCTGTCCAAAAACTGTTCAGCATTCCACAGTGTTACACAGGAAACTTTGGCCATGATCCCCCTCCCCCCAGTCACAGCACAGACATATCATCAGAGGATGTAGAAAAGGATAATCGCTAGAAAATAAAATGGCATGGATTTGCCCCAGCTGTAGGTCTGGACCCACCCTAGGGACAAGAAAAAGATTTCAATGCACTGTCTACTTTGCTGGAAACCATGTGAAGTCTCTCATCCACATCAGCCTGCTATTTTTTACTTCTATGGGAGCAGACAACATTCGCATTCAGCTGCTCACTTATAAATAAAAAACATTTTTACATGGGTGGATTGGAGTGGCCTGTTTTTCCCCCTCTCCTTTGGTTCCCATTATTTTATATATTACACACATGTTCTGTCAGCGAAGCTCACTTTGTTATCTGAAACATCTGTGGTACCCTGCCGTGGAGAAGGCCAACACTGCTGCTGCTGTTGCTGCCTGTCTTTATTAGCCACTGATTTGCTGATGTCGTCCTGGACGGCCCCGCAGCGCTGGGGCTGCACGGCACAACTGTGGGGCTCTGTGCCCTGCCAGAGGGCTCCTGTGGGTTCACAACAGGACTGTTACCCTCTAGAGCAGGGTATGAAACCAGGGTTTTGTGTGGCAGTTCGTGCAAGCACTGGTGTTTGTATTTCCAAAGAAATCTCTGTGGATTAATCTGCAATGCCATTGCAAGCAGGCACATCCTCATCAGAACTAAGGGAACTCCCACCTGAGGCTCTCATGAGATCTGGCTGTTGAGCAGCCATAATATTTTCTCTTTTTTTTAATTTTGCTGAAATGAAAAGTTTCCTGGATTGATCTCCTTTAGCCTTATTTTCAAGTGCATTTTACAGTTATAGTCCTGACATACTGCTCAGTCCCATGAAACTCCCCGGGATCTACTGTTGCTGAAAAGATTATTACCTAAGGCATATAAGTATGGATTTCTTATGGAGTCACGACAGGTTTTTAAAAGATCAACTTAGATATGAAAATATGTATATGTTTCTTAAATAACATATTTATAGATAAGATATTCAGGTCATCTGATAGGAAATGAAGCTATTTCTGTGTATTTTATATGTGTACTTTCGGCAAGCAATAGCACTTCAGTAAAATCAGCTTAACCATTTCCTCTCTGAAAAACCAAAACCCTCTTACCCTCATATGGATTTCTTATGCAACAGATGAGTGGAATATACATTCCATAGAAGAATTTGAGAGATGATTGTTAAACCACAAAACTTAACAAGAACATTTAGGGGAAGATGCAGGAACAACTCACGAAAACGCTCACATGGACCAGATTTCCAGCTGGTGGCATTGCTTCTGTGGGTCTACTGTTTTAAGAAACTGCTTTCTAATACAAAGGTAAGACACTAAGAAGTTAAAGGCACTTCCTTTCCTTTTTTAAAAAAATCTATTTATTGATGACATAAAAATCTGAGCTGAGTTCTGACTCCCCTAGGTACACTCAAACTGGCTTTCTTGTAGATTTTTCAGATCTCTCAAGGACTAGGAGCCTGATACAGAGAATAATTATGGTATGGAAGCATCACGTGACTTCTGTCACAGATCTTTTACATGCAAGTCAGTGTGCATATGTAGCCAATTCAAGATTCCAGATTGAAGACTGATGTGGAGACAATTATAAATTAAAATAAAACACAGCTTTTGAAATAACACCGTGTTTTCTTTACAAAGTAATTGATCACCTAACCCCAGAAGGAAGGTTCTAAAGTTACTATAAAACAAAGTGCTAGTAGCAAACAGCTTGCTATATCTTTCAGGATCAAGACCATGATGACAAGGATAGAGAATCAAGAAAATAAATGCCACAAAGACACCTCTCCCTTCCTCTACCCCCTTTTGCTTGGAGTATTACTTACTTTCAAATTTGGTATGTTTATATTACACAGCTTTAGTGCCCCAAAACATCTAAATTCTGTGCAGTAACAGGAAGGATATTTCCATATTTAAAACCTGAACCTCATTTCCTATTCCCTGAAAATAACTGAGATGTGATAGCACTGGTCTCCAAAATAACTTTCAGATTCCCCACTAACAGCTTGGCGTACAGTTGAACAAGCTTCAGAACTGCTCCCTGGTCAATTCCCCATGTTTGGCCGGACCAGGAACTAATCACAGAGTCACAGGCTGCTCCCCCTGCTCCCAGCAATCCTCAGAGGGAAAAATGGGATGGGATACTGTTGCTGCCACTGCCACTTGCCGAGAATGGTCTAAAACAGGTATGTCAAGTCCTCTGGTGGCCAAGGGAGTCACAGATGTTTTCCGCTACAGGAGGAGTACAAAGTACCTGAGCAGCAGCAAAGTTCTGATCTTAAACTTACAAGATAGCTCTTATTTGGAGGAAAGTGCAAGGAAGGAATAAAATTAATGTATATGCATGAACTAGTTGAAAACTTGGAAGATGAACTGAAAAGTCAGTTATCTTTTTATAAATTTTAAAACTGTGAACACATTCAAGAAGGACAGTTTTTGACCTGTCCAGATCCTTCTGCAGGACATATGTACAAGATAGAAAAAGACTTTATGTAAAGAAATGTGCTAACTTGAAGTGAAGATATTTATGGTTGTGGGGAAAAGAAAAAAAATTAGTGCAGCGTTATGTTGGAATGATAGTAATTTCTCTTTTACTCTTTATGTATGTCACCATCCATTGTTACGCAGTTTTTTAACATTCATCTGAATATTTCATCCGTGCAAAAATTAGTCCCAGCATCTTTTTTCTGAATAATGTTTGGCGGTCATTGCTTCACAACTGCAAACAATCCTTTATTGCTATTGAGTGCTACAGTCAGGCTTGTTTCACGCTGGAGGTTAGAATCTGATCCTAAGTCCATTAAATCACACAGTCTTTTTAAAGTTTAATCTTGAGAGGATTTGAGTTATAAACAAAGGACACTATACATGGGGAAAGAAACAACAGAAAACTATGAACTTATGACATTAATGCAACCTCAAGTTCAAATTTTGTATGTGATTTAGCAAGAAAATTCTGAGCTTTCAGCAGCAGCACATACGCCCTGGCATGTGGGCAAAGCTAAACTGAGCATTGATGCTCACATCCAAAACACACATATGGATCCCATTTTACTATAGACGTGATTCTTCATGTGCAAAACATGTGTCTGACTGGTTTTCTTTGGCTTTTTCAGATGTGCTTCTTTTTCTCTGGTGGGGGCAGGGAGCAGAGAAGTAAATAAACAATTTGCGTGGACCTTGAATGTACATTATCTATGAAGAGAACAGCCTGGGATCCAAGGGCAGGTAAAAACCTGGACTTCACCCAGAAGTGTCAATTGCAGCAAACAACCAAGTGCCAACAGAGAGAAACTTAGTCCACTCTACAGCTTCTGCAACACACTAATCTATCCCACTCTATAATTGCTAGATAGGAAAGGGAAAAAGGGCTCCAGATGCTAATAACTTGGAAGTGGTAATTAGAGGAGTCCACATTACTGCTGTGAGACTCCCATCTTCCCTTGATTACTGGAAAGAATTTTTTTTCCAGTGGGTCTCCTTCTCACTTCTAAAACAAGCAGCACTTCTGTGTTCCTAAGCCCCATCTCTGTCTCACTGAACACATCAACAGGAATTTGATTGGGCCCAGAAAACTTTCTCTACCTTCCTTAACATTGGAGGATGCTGTGTTTCCCATGGAAAATGTAGGAAAATATCCACAAGGTTATAAGGTGACCTAAAAGGGAAGTACCACAAGACCCAACTTTTAGCTACACAAGATGAAAATTGCCTTCTGCAGCCTCAGCCTGAGTGTGACAGAGAACAAGAGAGTCTGCTTCCCTTGCTTTAAAGGGTAACAAATATCTTTAAAGGCTCCTTGAGCATTTATAATCTCTGGGATCACAGAGACAAAGTAAGTCTGGAAAGGGTCTGAACATCGCATGAGAAAGTAAAAGGAAAAATACACTTATCACAGAGAGGGAATGCATTTGTATTATTATATTGAAATAGCACAAGGCTACAATGACAGGCTATAAATTTTTCTCTTGGACTGTAACCAATATTTTCCATTTCAAGTAACAACAGTGTAAGAAAGAGCGACTCAGAATTAATAGGAATTATGAGCATAAATTGGTAGGTACTTAGGTGAAAAAGAACCTCAAATTCAGCTGCTGTTAAAGAAGAAAAGGTTAACTAGCCCTGTGAGCAACCCTTGGACCCATTTATACTGCTGACAAAGTGACCAAAAAGGTATGCTTAGATTTTATCAATGATGCCCATCTTTATAATTCTCAGGATTCATAGCCCAGAATGTTACAGTGAATTTTTGTAAGTAAAAAGCATCTGGGTTTTTATGCCTGAAATTTAACATTAAACGTAACACTAAACCTAATCTATGATATCAGACAATAATAGCAGTGATAGTAACTACATGATTCGGCAGTGATGAGAATTAAGTTAGAGAAATATCTCACTCCTACTTTTTCTGATTTGATATGTCATTTCATTAAACAACCATGAATTATTGAATATTAGTAATTTTAAATCAGTGATGTGCCTTAAGATACACACTTACAGACAATTAGTATTTTTCTTAACCATTTTGTTGCTGTAACTGGCTATTGAAACACTGGCTGCTTCATTAAAAAAAATTTAAAAACCACCAACTAATCAAGCGAACCAGGACTGGGCTGCAAGAAGCCTGTTAGCCAAAGCCAATGTACATTAGCAAAGCTGGGTCCACAAGATGAACAATCCTCTGTTTTAAGAATCAATCCTACATTTAATTTGCTACATGTAAATCCACGTGATTTTCTAACAGATCCATCAAACCTTGAGAGATGTCTTAAAACTGAAACTAAACCTGACAAGTCCTCTTTTTTCTCCACTCTACAGACTTCTAAAAAGAGAGGGACTGCAAATATTGTAAAAAACTAAAATCAATGCAAACTGGTTTAGCACAGGTGTTGCAGTTATTGTGCTACATTTGGAAAGCCCACACATTCAGCACACCTTCAATTCGCACACCCAGCTGTGTGAGGTGGTGGGCTATTGTTAGTTTACAGGTTTGCAATAAAAAGCATGAAGTAATATTGGCAAGCTCGGGAGCTTTTTTTTTTTTTCCCTTATGATGTCTCCCTGCATCTATTTATCTAGTTCTCCTTGCTTTGTTTCTGCTTTTATATTCAGCATATTCAAAAAAGGGTCAGGAGAGGTTTTAAAGATGTAATGCCACGCTCAAGCCTTTTGAACACTAAGAGAAAACCTCAAAAGGTTCACGCATAAAGGAACAAAGATATAAGGATAGCTTTGAACCTGAGGGGCTCTCTCACTGCAAGCAAGTGCATTGCCAGCATGTCACAGGTGTACACCACATGAGCAAGTGAAAAAATAAAATGCCTTTGTGAAGGGGTGTGATGCTGACGGGTCCGAGTGCAGAATGCATTAATCCCAGGGTGAGCCCGTGCATCTGTTAGATATTTATGTAGTTCCTACCAGTAGTTTGTACAGATATCTGAGCAGGTGAACGTCAACAGCTTTGAAACCATATGTTAAAGGGAGGCTGGGAGAGGGTAGGGGAAGGCCACCAGGCATTCCAGGTCTGACAGGAGGGCAGGCACCCCAGCCTGAACATGGCCCTGGGTAGTCGGCACTCCAGGCCAACCTCAGACTCCTGCTGGCTGAGCTGTGGGACACCAGGGCAAACAACTGAGTCTTCCTCTCAGTTTCCCCCTGCTTGAACAAGAGATACTAAATGTGACCACACAATGACAATTTTCTTTCATGTCTCTCTAATTTCTGTCTCCTTTTTTCTTTTTCCGGTTTTTTTTCCTTTTTTTTTTTTTTGGGTTGTTTTGGTTTTGGGTTTGTTGTTTTTTTTTTTTTTTTGGTTGGGGTAAGTAGAATTTTTTTTTTAATGTATTCAAAAGGTTTGTTCTGCAGAGTTCATTAAAATAATTTTTAGATGTTGACTTTATTTTGTTGGAAGAAGACAGAGTGAAGATCTCTGTCTCGTGGTGGTTACAGGAACACACTACAGCAGAGAAGAGCCAAGTCCTGTTCCTTTGACTGGTACAGAAATTATTTTATTCTTGTTTTTATACATTAACTTTGAGACACTTGGGTTTGGGAATGACATGCATCAGAACCTGGGTCATCCCATTTCCCAGAAAAGTCTCCTGACCACCAGACTGCACTCCTGGTAGGTACGTGTATAAGCACAGTTGAATCCAACCTGTTTTCAAAAGGAAAAAAATTGGTTTTAAGAAAAACAATGCACTTTCAAAAAATGACATTTTGTCTATAATGTTTATTTTCTCTACTAAATATCCTCAGCAAGGAACTGTGAGAATTCATTCATCTTTGAATGAATTTATAAAGCATGCTGAGAGGTCTCTGGCTGAAATGTATGATTTTTTTTTATGATTAGCACACAGTATTAGAATCCAAAAATTGTCAGTTTATACGTCCCTTTAACCTAGACCACTCAGTTACTCCTACGATACATGACTTTTGGGAAATTAAAGGAAAACTGTTTTGATAATAAATGTGACGCTTCTAAAGGAGGTATGTTGGGAAATTTTTCCTTAAAATTAAAATTTTCTCTAAAATGGAGAAAACAAATCTCTCAAATCCCCTCCACTTCCAACAGCCTAGAAACTACCTTGAACCCTCCATGGTTCAAGTTTCTCTCTAAGGTAAGGGAATCAAAAGCTATCTTGGGAGTCCTCTAAGACCCTATTGCTAGAGGAGTAATTCCACCTTTGAAAATCTTGCTGTGATGAAATGAATTCATCAAGAATTGCAATTTCATTTTGTCCTCAATGGTCCATAGACACACACAGTGCTGGAGAACTGTGCCTCCATCACCCTTCTGAAATATTACAGCTCCACTGAAAACCTTGCAGGGAGGATCCACGCACAGGGCACAGGGCTTAGAGTTTAGCATTGCCCAAACTCTGCTCCCAAACATTACCAGTCCATAGTAAATCCCATGAATTTCAACAGCTCCACCGAGTCTGTTGCTAAGTGCTTCTGAAAATATCTAATCACACGTTCCCATCCTCTTGTATATCTACCTCTCACAATATCAGAACACACACTCTGTAGTAGCCCTTTTCAATTTATTTCCCACATACTTCCCTTGCCAAGAAAATATTGTTCATACCTCCTCCTTCACTGAGTAATTAACTTGTTCCAGTCCTTGGAAATGAAACACTCACCCCTGCTTTTGCCCCAGCCCTCAACAACCTCTTGCAAGGCTCCCCTTGCAACGTTTTGCCCCATGGAGTGGGGAAAGACACACCATAATTGTTCTGTGCTTAGCACCTGAGAGGGAATAATCACTTGTCTTTTATTGCTCTGCTTTACTTTAATGAAGCACAGTTAATAAAGGTGGGGTGTGAATGAAGCTGGTGGTTTACCAGAGACCCACCACCCATGCTGTTGGAGGCCCCTTGGAGTGCCCCCCACTCCAGCATCTGGTCTAGAGTGGGAAAATCCCAGGATTTGGGGATTTTGATTTGCTCCATGGAAAGGACAGCATCAGGAATGACATCTCCACTGTGCATTAGAAAATATTAATTGAGATCTTTAATTTGGGGAGTTGTGCGTTGCACGGCATCTGTAAAATATGCCCCAAACATTCTTAGGACTATGGCTCAAAGAGTTTGATTACAATTGAGTAAAATCAGTCTCTCATCCTTCTGTTTAAAAAATGAGAATTCATTTATTCAGTTTAATTCAAAGATTTATATATGATTAAAATTAGTAAAAGATGTCTAGCTTTTCTGCAATAAACTGCAATGGCCATCAAAATATTGATAGTCATTGGTAAATTACTTCTGGTGTTTAATCAATGTTATTTTTTTATCATCCAATTTTTTCTTCAAGTCAGCTTCTAACACTAAACTACATTTCATCAAGGTTGGTAAAATGTTTAGAAAGGAACAGATGTCAGAATATGGGGATTGCCAATAACACTGATGGAAGCCAGTAATTTCTTTCCTGTCCAAAGGCAAAAGAATGAAGAATAATCTAGACTGTATACAATAATACAAGATTTACTACAACATTAATGGCTATAAAAAGTAAAAGTATACAAAAGCTATCTCCATTTTTTCAAGCCATCACTAAGGGCAGTGTTTTTCAATTTGAGACAATTTTTACAGGAAAATGAAAGGTCTATGTATTCTTAAACCTTTTAATATCTATAAAATACAGATGAAGACACAGGCTAGCCTTAGTTGCTTCCAAATATACTTGTATATTAGTCTATTGTGCAAGTTAATAATTTTGCCAAATCTCAAAAAATGTGGATGCAATCTTTCCTTTAAGAAAGCGGCTCAGCTTGTTATTTACAGATTGTAACATTTACATAAGAGTTTGGTTTAACAAGAGATATAAATATAGATAAAACCCTTAGGACTTCATTCTTTAAACTGCCCTCTAAAAATCTGCCCTACAATTTGCACACTGAATTTTGTGCAGACTATTCTTGGAAGCCTTTTGTGAATTAGGGAGAACTGACTCGAAACAGGGGCTGGTTAATCACAATTTTGCAAATTGTACGTAGCAATCATCCTCACATTGTGAAATTCAGATCTATAAAATGCTGATGTTTTAAAGCTGAAAAATAAATAAGCTAAGTAGGAATACTTTGCTAAGGAAGGAAAAAAAGAGTAGAAGACCCTTTGCAAAGAAACCCTAAAAAAAAAAAATTAGAATGAGAGAAGTTGCATCATAAATAAAGTGCATCTCCATTCCTAATCTCAATTGTAACCCACCCTGGAAAAAATATTAGCAGCTGACTGTTCCTGCCCCAGTCTCATGTCAGCACTCACCTGAATGTACCATAGAAACTCCTGCATTTCCGAGAATAAACCTGTGGGAGTTTATTATTTATTTTAGAAGTCTCCTGTATATTCACCTACCCCCTGGACAGGCCTCCAGTGAAGAAAGGGCTGGAGAAGTTTCACCCTTGCCCTGTCCACAGCTGTCCCTCTGTGCCCCCAGCCAGAGCTGCTCTGACTACACCAGGACTGGCACTCGAGCACCAACTGCAGCCACACAGACACCACATGTTAAGATGCATGTGGAATGCAAGCACTTGGCAATAATGGCTGGCAACTAAATAATTTGAGGGAGAAGAAGCAGAATTTATGCAGAAAAGACAATGCCTCAAAGAAGACTTTTTTGTTCAGCTTTAACCTGCAGCTAATGTAATTTCATCAGCAGATGACTCAAAAGTCTTCTTTTCCACACAGGTTTTGCAGTTCCTAATGTTTAGTATAAATGAAGGTCTCTTTCCATTTATTTTCCCTTATGTGTTACAGAAGGACCTTGACAAACTGACTGTTTTGAGTGTACAAGGATATGCTGAAATTCATGCAAAATATTTTCTGTTACCAGTATCATTACAAAGACAAGAACTTGGGGTTCAGCAGTGACACAGTGTGTGTCAGTCACCTTCCTGCCATTCCAAGCCCCTTCACTATGGACACAAGTCACAAACAGTGGAAACTCTGTTTTCCTGATGTTGATCCTCCCCAAAGGTCAGGTTTCTTACCTCAAACATTCCAGCAGTTGCTTAGACTGCAGTTCAGGAATTTTGTGTAACATTGCTTCTAGAAAGCAAATATTTATGTTAGTAAATACCATTAAAGTATTACTGTTATACAGGTATTCTCATTAGAAAACTGCTAAATAGGAGGAAGAGAATTTTAAACTAAATGGATAAAAGCATACTATATTTGTGTATTAAACAAACTTAACCATCTTACTTGACCGTGCTAAGTGTTTTGTCAAACATGAAGTCTGGCTATTAACTATTTTTATGGGAATTAATGTTTTTAGAATTACTATCAGTTCAGAATTCATGCCTTTGCTACAGAGAGCAGGCAGATGCATAAGGGCCTACAACGAAGAGAACAAATAGGCATTACCAGGATTTCACAAAAGTAGTGGTCAGGAAAAAAGAAAAAGGAAAACAAAGGACCCACAGGAACCTTACAGAGGGATGAAATAAGGAGATTCCTCTTGAATGGGACAGGCTTACTTTCATGCTTGGCTCTGAAAAGGTAATTCAGGGATTTAGCTTCACACATGATAAGTGAATATCCTGAGCATCAGGCTCACTTATTCTGGTAGAACACATTTACTCACCCAGCTCCTGCTGGAGTTACCCCTTTTGTTGTTCTTTTCCCTTTTTTAATTGAAGAAAGCATTTAGACTACAACTTCATCATTGCATCTGAGTGTCAAAAGGAGAAGAGTTCAGGAATCTCAAAGTACATATTATTTATTCAAACAGAACAGCTTTAGCAATTTTGGCCAATGAAACAAAACTTTTCAATATCTGGAATTTTTAAAGGATGAAAAGAAAAACTCTCTCCTTTTATTCCATCCCTCTACTCAGATGGGAACCAAGATCTGCAGAGGTAGAGCTGAGCACCTTTCTTTGTTTCCTCTGCTTGTCACTTTTGAGGCCAAGACTACATCAGGAAAAGCTCCTATGTTACTTATTAATTCAAAATAAGCCTGTTTTTAAGGCACTAACAGATGATGTCTCTTGTGATAAGGGAACATGGGACACTCAAAGCAATGAAGGGCTGTAAATGGGAAGGAGTCTTTCAGGGACAGGATCTAGGTAATGAAACCTCCCATAAAAACTTTGGAAGATTCTTGTTTGTTATTTTGAAGAGAACCTGCCTGTGAGTCCAGATGTACTCATCTAGACTTTCAAACACACATTTCAATGTGATCTGAGTTTAAATGTAAGATGGTAAATGAGCTATTCATCATCACACAAAATCATCTTAAATATCACCTGAGCCATTTTACTTATTTGAGAAATGCTGGCAGCTCTGAAGTTGAAAACACTGTATATTTCAGAGGTAAAGTGCCCAAGACTGGATTTTTTAATTTAACATAATGAAGCCAAAAAAGTGATTTATTCCTTGTTTGTTACATCCAGTTATGCTGATAATTAGGCAAATGCTTTGCCTCTATGGTTTTTTTTAAACTTCCTGAGTATTTCTACTGAAGGATTTTACTGTTCCTGCAGCCCAGCTTTTATTCATGATCTGAGAGCATTGTATTTTCTATTTGTTACTGTGTTCTAGGCAAAGATGTTTCAGAAACATAATTTTAGTATGGATTCAAAATTCAGAGGTCTCAAAAAAACATAATTATTTGCCTAAGGACCCACAGAGGACTCCAGCACCAGGTGATTCACAGTCCCAGTGCACTGGGGTTTTGAGAAGCAGCCAGTTCAGGTAGGGCACAGGACAGGTACACACAGAGCAGCCCAGCAGTGTTTGATCCTGTGTGTTGACCCAGACATTAGGATGTTTACTGTCTGCATCCTGCTCCTTCCCTTCCTGAAAAGCTCTGCAAAACCAGACCAGCTCACAGCACATCAGCCTTTCTGATGGACACATCAGGCTCTGCCTCTCAGCATTTCTCCACTGCCTGGGAAGATTTGACCTCATGGCTCTAACAAATCACACCAACTGCCTGGGCAGCACCAGCAGACATTCCTTCACAGAGTCCAGAGGCTTTCAGGGCAACATGAGGCATCTGCTTGAGAAAACTGTAGGAAGTTGCTTAGGAGCAGAGTAGAATATTGCTTTACAGTCCACTATAATTTTATTTTTATTACTACTACTACTACTTAACAGGAGTACTTTGGAATGACTAAAGTTATCTGCTCAAAGCCAAACTCTTTCCAGATGCTGCTGCTCACAGTCCAGTCTGAGAACAGCAGAACTTCCTGATGCTGCCTCTGAAGGGATACAGACTTTAATTCTATGAGCCAGAGAGACTCAAGATATTCTACTAATTAAAAACAAAATACTCAACTCCTAAAAAAAATCTACAAATCAGCACCAGGGTATTTTAAATTATTCCGTAACTCCCATAAGCAAAAGAGCTTGAAAATGTCTTTCTTTGGAGGCAGTTTCAAGTATTTCTTTGGCTGCATCCACACAGACAAGAGATCCTACCCTTAAAGTTTTAGAACTCTGTAAGAAGATCCAGAGGAATTAGCCTCATCAAGCCATTTAGAAAAGTTTAAGGAAAGTAACCATAGGAACAACACCTTCTCTCAAAACCGGTGAACATCACAGAAGACATGGTCATGAGTTTCAAATTTTAAAAAGCTTTAACACTTTAAAATAACATAAATTATATAGACAATATAGACAATATAGGAAAGTGTAATGAGAGTCACCAAATCTGTTTTCTCCTCTGTGATTCTCATGGCCCAGTGTCTCCGGCCTCACTGCTCTTGTGCATTTGAAGCCATCTCCTGCCTTGGACCAACCTGGAGCTGGTCTACACCAGCTGCAGCTGTGCCTGCTAACTGGGGTCATTTAAAGTTTGTTTTGAATAACTTCCCCTGTTTACCAATATTTTGACAAAGTTCAAATCTAAAATCTCTGCAGCTAGCAATATACAGCACGAAATGTGGCCAGCATAAGAAAATTTGAACAGACACTCACAATTTACTTGGTTCCCTCTTAGGAGAAGAAGAAAGATGCACATTGCTTCCATTATCTGTCCTTAAGTGTTTTTTGTCAAGTTTTGACTCTGCCACCATTCTTCAGTGACAGACATTAGGTATGACATTTTTTGACACAATGTCAATAGTGACATCAGTAATATTTGACACAAGGCACATTGGGGTTATTTGACACAGACAACTGGATAGCTCAGGGCACTGGAGATCCAATGCATAAAGAGTTATACCTCCAAGTCACCAGTGAATATCTAGCCCAATGTTTTCTAGCTGCTACCAAATGATGGCTCCTCAGAGTCTTATAGAGGAGGAGTCTGGATATATTGAACAGATGTCCAGAAAACAAAATTCAACACAATAAATTACATTAATCTGTGCCCTATGTTGAAACACCATGGAATGAATAGTCAGTGACAAAGCTATTCTTCTACTGCTATCTGTAATTCCTTTTAAAAATGGTTGAATCCCAAAGGAGACATGGGAGGATCAAATGAGTCAGAGAGCACTACAGCTCCAGTCTCCTGAATAAGATTTCTGTCTCAACAGCTTTCAGTCCCATGGCTTTCATTAACAGTTAAATACACTTAGGGGAAAATACAAATGTGAAATCTTACTTTCAATGACGTGTTTTCCAAATATTTCACAATTGGCTAATATACAGGACTCACAAATGCTGAACAGAAGAAAAATGAATTACATATATGATCACTCTAGAATTTCCTAGAGTGCCACAGTCCTGATTAAACAAAGCACTTCTACCTACATCCAATACAGCACTCATCTAAGATCAGACTCTTGCAATATCTGTTATGCATCTGGCTGAGCTCCCAAATCCTGCATTCAGCCCTGAGGTCCATTACTCAAAACCTGGAAGCTCTGGACATGAACAGAAGGAGGGATTAGTCCTGAGTACATACAGAACTACCTGGACTTACAAGGACATTCACCTGCCTAAGGTACCTGAGTGCTTGGAGAATTTCATATCTCTGAGCCAAAGATTTAGAAATCTAAGTTCCATTGAGTCATCTTAGAGTGTAGGAATCCTCTTTTGAAGCAGTTGTTTTACATTTTTGTCTTACTCTAAGGTTATGCTTGTGTTCAAACAACTTCATGGGACCAGGACTTCTTTAAGGAACAAGGTAATGTTTTTTTCAAATTTTCAGAGTTAAGTGGTTTACTTATAGACCTCTTTATTTTTACTTTTTTTTTAATAAATACAACTACCAAGTCAGAAAATGCACTCCTTTTTTTCCTATTTTATATTAAAATGTGATTCACATTAGCCTGTTTATCACGGGAAGCCATCTATATGACCATACAACTGCAGAATGGTATTCAATCAACAGCTGGGCTACCAACAGATTCCCTAGAACACTTTATTTATTTTAAATAAAGCTATTCTCACACCTAGACTCCTCCATTGCTCTGCAAATGGGGACTTCCCTAAAAAAAACCCAAAGCCATCCTATCTGATAAAATCAAAATACATTATACATATTCACTGTCCCTTAAGAAATTATCACACATTGATACATATCACAGAAAAAGAGGTGAAGCACATTTTGTTAATCATTTGTTTGGACCCTATATTATATTTCAACATCTGAAAAAAGCTAAATATTTTTTTTTTAAGTGTAAGAACAATATGTATTTTACTGCAACTAAAAAGGTTTCTGTAGCAAACTGTTGGGCTGAACCACTAAGGGAGCTCACAGTACACTACTCTCAGGAAGGATAAATTTGCATGTGACTTCACAGCAACCATGCCCCAAGGCACTGCCACCTCCCTCTCAGAGTCAGGAGGGCTGTGCTTTCACACATGGGCAAAAACATCTGCTGTTTTCCCAGCCTCTGTCCACAATGCCAGAGCAAGTAGCTCATTGACAATCCACGATTCTCACCAGTCTTGATGTTCAAAATTCCCCCTTGGCAAAGCACAAAAATTGCTGAACAGTAACACAGCCTCTTTCTCTGATGTTATTTACAGCAGCAGGTATGGATCAAGTCTCATTTTGCCAAAAGCTTTCATCACAAGGTACATCACATGCTTTTTGCTCCAGATTTTTGGAGAAGCATTGGTCTCACACCTCTGCTCATCTGTCTTTGTCCAAAAAGAACCATTCTTTTTTCAGTGATGGACACCTGCCCTTTCCACAGCTCCAAATGATCTTTCCTTTCCCCGATGAGCCTCATTGCTGTGTTGGAACATTCACACTGGTCACATACCATTTTATATCTCAACCATTCACTCCTTCACCAGTTTAATAGTAAAATATAAAAGGAAGTTCACCAATCACTGCAACCTAATAGTAAATTCATATAAATTTTCAGCATGGAATTTATCTGTAGCATCAACTGAGGCTGCACATTCTCCTCAGCTCTGCGGTGCTGATTTTAAGGTCAGAATTTAGAGCTTTGCCAGTCACGGCCTTGCAAATCACAGCTTTACAAATCCCATGGCAGAGACTACTACAGATGGGCTGTAATCCAACCCCAGCATGCACTTTCAAGTTTTGTAAAAAAGCTAAATCTTAAGAGAGAGGATTTAAGGAAATTTGGGCTGTTAACAGGCTGAACAAGAGCCCTGAAGCCATACTACTCTGAACTTTAGTTGGGATGTTCTTAAAATTCAGATTTTCAAAATCCAGATTCAGCCTGTCTGTGACTTTATTTTGCTGCTCAGCCCTTTTCTCACCCATGTGCCTCTTCTGGGCAACCTCATTTCCAGGGTCTGTGCCAGTGGCATGAGCATATAGGGAGGCCACAGACTAAAAAGGCAGCTGTGACCGACACAATAAACTGTAACAGCTTCCTCAAAACTGTTAAAGAATTTTTAATTCATAGATCACCTGCCCAATAGCCTGCAATGGCTCCTCTGGAGCCATTATGATCTATCAGGTCACTGTAGTGCCATACATGCACATTAAGGAGGCATGCAAATATCATTAAGAAATTGGTGATGACAAAAATTACTCTGCAGGCTTGGTAAAGATAATTTTTCTTTTTCACTAAAACATTATAACACTCATTTAGCTGGCAGAAAATTTTACTTGGTGGAGCCCTCCAGAAAAGAAAGTTCACTATACACATTCAACTCTAACACTTCTTCAGGTCAATGGTTTATCAATGTGGTATACAAAGAACAGAGTTTTCATCCACAAATAGTCCACTGAAAAGTCATTAGCAATATCCTCCAAGTAAGTCACTACTCAAAAGTAAGGGTGGTTCTCTCTTCTACCATTTTTTGAGT
>JANPWX010000138.1:1089396-1114396 GCA_024734555.1 Trochalopteron elliotii
ACAGGCCACCAAAGGCCACCAGGGATCTTCTCTGGGAGAGCACACCACACTGAGGGTGAGGCTGGAGAGGGTGCCAGCTCCCCCTCTGGGATTATTGCTCTGATTTGCCCTCATCACAGGGCTGACTGGAAGCGAGGGAGCAAGAGCACAGTCCCACTTGTCTATTTTAGACCCTCTCAGAGGACATTTCCCACACCATTCTTACTGCCCAGAGGGCCCCACTGGAACAAAGAGGGCTCGCTGCACACTACAGAAACCTGAGAGACTATGTGGAGATCTGAGCTGCACAGAAAATATATTTGAAATATTTCAATTAGAATGGTTTTGTTTCTAAATTAAGCAGATCCCAACAATCTTTTAAAAAAAATGTTGTCAAAAGGGAAGAAACAGAAGTGTTATTTTGAGGGAGACAGATTACACGGCATGAAGAGTTTATGCAAAAAGTTAGTCTCATATACTAGCATGCATAAAAAAACAGGCACAAACTGTCATTAAAAGTCAGTACTACCTTAATCAGTAAATAAATTGATATTTTTGGCATTAGTGCCAAGGCTGGAAGGTCAGTCTCCTGAAATAAAGTATTCAGGTGATCTGGAAAAATTTGCATTGACAATGCCTGTCAATAAAGAAGACCTTTGATCCGTAAAGCTGAGAAATCCAGCAGATCTTAACACATTGTATTATTATAATAAATAATATTAGTATAAACTTAAATGTACACATAAACAGGAGAGTACAGAAATATATTCAAAAACTGCTTTCGATCTCCTTTTCTTTTACTTTTTTGGAGCTTTTCTGACACAAGTTTTGCCCAAATTCAAGCACTGCCTACTGCTGAACTTGATGTAGTAAATAAAGCTGCAAGGTTTCACACAGGATTGCCATGTTGTTGAAAGCACAGTGGAACAGAGTTAGGAGAGCACAAATCAGTGTTGCAGGGCTGTGACTCCTTCATAAACAGAAGCCAAACTGTGTCAGTTTTCAAATAAGAGAAAAGACTTGCTAAAAGCTTCAAGATGTCGGGAAGAATGTGCCCCACAATGCCAACTTACTGCAATAAACCTAGCTCAGTAACTAGACTGTGAGCTTCTTTGTGTCTCATACTCTGAATGCAGTAAAAAGACCTCTGTGCCTCCTGCTACAGGGGAGGGAGTCTGAAGAGGACGGAAAACTGACAGCTCTGAAAAATAATAAAGCAACAAGCAGAGGCAGACATGGTGATTCTCAGGAAGGACTGATATTAAAGAGCCAGAGCTGCTAAACTCATTAGCATAGGTAAATCTGTTAAAAATTACTTTCAGCTGACAATTTGGTTTCAACCCAAAACAGGCCAAAACTGACATTGCAATGTGAAAATGTTTATCTTAGGAAAGTCAAAACACTGTCCTTAAATTCTGTCATTTATGTATCGGTATGCTCTATTGACAATATAGCCCAACCATCTGAAATCATCAGATGTAAACCAGGCATTTCAGCTCCATCAAAACATTTGCATACCTCGCCCTGCAAACTTCAGAAAATATATTTTATGTTGGAAATCTTGTCAATCACATTAAAAAGCTTTCAAGATAAAACATGTTCTTAGGTGCTCGTTTTTATGAGACTGTGGGCGGTGATGTGTCCCCACAAAAGGAAGGAAAGGTTTTGAGGAATGAAAACAAACAGTGTCAAGGGCTGGATGGTTCAGGTGAAGGGTGGGGCATGAGGAGTACCTCTGAAGGAGGCTGGTCCATCTAATGCCCTCAGCCTGCAACTGAGCCCCCCAAAAGGTCTCACTCACTTCTTGTTCTTGTGCTTCAGGGTTTTTCTCAGCTGGGAAACCTCTGACCCTCGTTGCCAGCACAAGGATCAGAGCCCCATCACTCCCCTTGGGACTCTGTTGTGGGCACCCCTCACCACCAGCCTCATCCTCTGCAAACCACTCACCCAGTGCTGCCACTGGGATTTTCTTCACCACATATGACCAAGAGTAGAAGAATTCTTCTCCTGCTATGCTAGTGGAGAGGAGCAGGCTCCAACTGTGAGAATTTTCAACACCTCATCTTATCCATTCCCATGTGTAAATTGTGGTCTCCCTGGCCTGCTCCCACATCCCTCTCCCCTTCTTCTGTCTGAACCCTTCACGAAAAAATTCAGTTTTAAGTTGAAAATCAGAAAGCTGTTTTAGTTTGTTTCTATATTTTTTAGAAATGAAAAAGGGTAAATTTGTGGGGAAAAAAAAACAAAGAAAAAGAGAGAAGACAGCTTGTGCAACAAATGCATGTCCCATTGGCAACCAACAGCAGTTTAAAAAGATTATTAGTTCTTACATTTTTCCATTGGTACATTCTCTTTTCAAAATTTCTTCACAGTGCACATCAGGTATATAAAAAACAAAGCCTGCCAACTGTCCATGAACTTAGGCAAAGAATATGGGTAAAAAAATCTATTCAATGAAAAATACGAATATTAGAATGTGCATGTCATATATATTTGTTTCTAAGGCATATTTTATTAGGATATTTCAATTATTTCTAAATACTAAACCAATTAGTCCCTACTCCAAAGAGAGACTTGATCACAGTTTTTGTTTTAAGATCATGTTTGAGTTCTAATATTTAAGCCAACACAAGTCTGAAAGCAAAAGAGCACTTGTGGAAAATGTATATACTTTTTATTTACCTAAAGCCACAGCACAATTTCCCTTTTCCCATCATTATTAGTATAAAAAGATTAGTACAAACAAAAAAAATAAAAGAAAGAAAGAAATTTCATTTCTACTTTCGTATTTCTTTAGATCTTAACCTGACATTAATGAGCAAATACACACTAGGATGATGATCACACTGTAGGATAAAATGGCTCATATACTGTGTTGATAAGTTAAGATGAAAGAAATCCACAACAAAGACACAACAGTATTGCAGAGATATGTTTAGATTCCAAAATATTTGTATCAGTCAAAGATAGAAACACCCAAGACAAAAAAAAAAAAAAACCCAACTGATAAATAGAAACATCCACTTTTTCCCCACTTGACTGTATAATAAAGATCCTGTTTATTTTAAAGTGTTGCTCCATCACTTTGCCTGGCTGCCACATACAATACACAGATGCAGTATATACATATTTTCCATCTGATCTCTGATGCCTTTGCTCCCATTGAATATCAGTGCCAACCCCACACAAGCATCTGAGGACAGGATTTACATTACAGGAGACAAAGGAGATGCTCAAATGGGAACAGTACTGGCATTGAAATCCTGACCCTGATGATCTAAGACTGCAGTTAAGATCCTTATGAGTAACATCTCTGACGCAATTCTTCCCAAATCTCAGAACAAAGCATTACAATTTGTGCTGGGCTGGACTGTGGTAGAGAAGTTTACAGGAACCATGGCTGCAAAATCCAAAAATGTTACCTGAAAGGCACTTTACATGATCCCAACCCCCATATAACCACCCTTACTTTAATTACACATGTGATGGCACATTTCTTCATTTATATTCTGCTGGGTAGTACCATCATTTCAATAGGAGTCATACACCAACAACTTCTCCTCTTATTTTTTTTTCTGACAGATGAAGTTTTTTTCCTCTTCCCAGACCAATTGGCTTATTTACCTAAGACATCCTGACACTTTATTCCATCACAACATGGCACTGTTCCCTCAAAGTGAGGTCGGTCATTAGATGTATCATTCTGAGACGTGAATATTAATGCCCAGAAGAGATGAACCAGAAGCATCACAGATGGACAAGAAGGGATTAGACGCAAATTGGTAACAGGATTGATAACAACTCACAAGTACTGCAGGCACGATGACACTTTGCCTTGAGCAACAAGAACTACTACTATTCCCAAATTGTACTATCACAAGCACCTGCAATTCCCTCACCAGTCCAGATTCATAATAAACATTTTAAGACTGGTATTTTTTGCTAATGGCATCAACCCAATGCCGAGCACAAGTCAATAGGAAAACCACTTGCAAGGAATGGAAAAGCTGAAGGAAATGAAGAAGACACAGTGGATGAATGCTGCAGCAGTCAACCACGTACACTTAAGAGAAAAGAGGAGGTTGTAATCCAAAAGAGAATTTTACAACAATAAAACATGATGTGCTCTATTTAAGGAATGAGGCAGAACTTCACCGAACAGTTCATAATAAATGCTGTGTGATCAGGTATTTTATATATATAATCTTGTATTTAACAAGATTTTAATTGCAGCTAGAAACTGCAACTGTTCAAAAATGCTGCCCAGCAGACACAGTAGGAGTCAGGCACTGTATGTGAAGGCACATTCAGGGAAAAACTAAAACACCCCACACATGAATACTTTTTATCTCAATGACTCCAAAAAGTCATTTACCTAAGACAGTAAATAAAGGTGAAATATATCACCCCCACTGACTCTCCTTCTCTTCTCCAGTTAATCCTGTTTCGTCAAAACCAACCGTCTAATGATATTATCTTGTGATTTCACAGCTACTTGTTTTGGTGGTGGGCAAAGGACACAACTGGTTACTCTTCATCATTCATAAAAATATTTGAATCGAGAATAATTTAAGACTCATCTCTCACAGTTTCTTCTGCTAAAGATAGGTACACATGGTACTGCACTGAAATAGTCAACTAGATCTAAATTAGGAAAAATTAGTACAAGTAGAACACAAGGTTAACACAGCTTTATTCTCTCTGCTACACAAGATAAACTAGGTACTTCACCCTAATATATTCTGTGCCTGACAAATTTGTGTAAAACTGAGCTGAGTAGTTTTTGCTCTGAAGGACGCAAACTGAAATTATTTCACAAAAAGAAAAAGCCCAAAGTTTTCTTCTTTATTGATTGTTGCTAGTTTTATCAATTTACTTGTTAACACAGCGCAAGAATTTACACCTTCATTCACTTTGGATTTTTTATATGTGTTTTCAGGAGATTAACACCTCTGCCATCTCATTCTAAAGCCAGGCCTGGCTCCAGCATGGCAGTCGAGTCACACAGACCTAAGAACCACCTTCTGAACCAGGTTCTGAACATTCCAGGTCCTTCCTGTTAACTTGAATTCCATAAGTAATCTTAGATGTGTGAATTGTGTCATGAACATGGGAGCATCTTCATTCATTGTTTTTTAAAAGCTTTGTAATTCTTGCCCTGCCTTTAAATGCTTTATATTAAATATTCACTAGAAATACATGGGGAATTTGCACATACTTCATAGTAACTATTCTTTTTGTTCTAAAGACAAAATGGCTATTTGCTTGGCTAACTTTTTTTTTTTTTTTTCCAAATGAGAAATTGCAACCTGACTTGGACACAGTGGTTACAATCCTTCTCCTCGTGAATCTCCTGTTGCACAACACTTCTGCCTGTGCCTCTCCCCCAACAGGATCTGACTTGGACAGTCAAGCTCTCCAGGAAAAGGGCTGGATATGAAGGGTTCCACAAAAACTTCAGCTGGAGCTACAAGACAAACCATCAAATGGTAAAGGAGAAGGGTCATAAAATTCATCTTGGAAGGATCTTCTCCCCCTTGTCTCCTATTTAGACAATTTGAGAGAAAGGAAGGTGAAGAATGGAAGCTTTCAAGAACAACCCATCCAGGACAGAAGATAAAATCTGCACACTACCCTGAGGAAACGGGGTGCAAAGTTCAGTCCTGTGTTTGTATTTCTAAAGAGCATAAAATATCAAATATCCCTCTTGAAGAATAATTCTCTCTCTAGTCTTTTACACATTGCTGTATAACTATACAATAAATATTATCCTACTCACATGCTTCTGTTTACTTAGTATACATTACATTTGATGCTATCTGGCAGCATAAGTTTTAGTTCTGTCATTTTAAAATATTAATAGTTGTCAATCAAAACAGAAAGTGCATAATAAAAATGTTCTAGAAACTAATAACCCTATATTTCTACACCATCAGCTTGGAGCTAAGCATTGCTAAAAATGAGATTAATTATATGTTTGCAGAGGCCCAATACAATCAGACAGTCTTCTAAACAACATCCTCCTAGAAATGAACACAGACTAGATACATAATCGTATATATAGTGTGTATATATTAGGCAATACATGCAGCACTAAATTAATAGCATTATCTTCAATTGGCCCAGTCTTAAAAACCCTCACAATCTGCCCAGTGACAGTGTTATGTGGGGGATGAGAGAAAATGGTATGGTCAACACCAAAGTAATTTATGGAGATTTTCTGCAAATATTTAGAAGCATGGAAGCACCAAGGAGATACACACAAGACAGGTCCCTGAAGTTATGACCAACATATCATGGTAAACTGTTCAATTTAAGATAGAGGGTCAGAAAAATATCCTTTGAATTATGTCTGTCAAACTTTAGTGGGAACTTCACTGCTTGGGACATTTAAACCTCCTCTGGACAAAGTACTAGCAAGTACCCTGCAGGGAACAATCCTGTAATGTCAGGAAGATGGACTAGATGTACAACAGGACTTTTGCTGCTCCACTTTTTATTACTCTAATCCATCACCCTTGCTGAGGTGAAGTTTTATGTAGACCTTTAAAATTATGACCATTTGAAAATTATGTCTGTGTCTGTATAATATATACACACATATGGATGTAAGGTCTGGCTTTTAAAAACTCCAAGTAGAAAAACGTATTTTGCTCCTAATTTGCCCACACTATAGCTATATAACTATGCAATAATCTAGCAAATACAGACAGAAATCTCCAATTATGGTTGTGGCAACACACAGTTTACAAGCATGATTGTGACATGTGAATTTCCAACTTAGGCACGCAGAAATTTAAATATGTGTGCTGAAAACAAGATGGTACTATTGATCTGTGATATGGTTGTGCCACAAAACCAGAATCAGACTCTGAGCTTTGCCCCTAAATAGAAAATCACAAATCCCGCAAGGTAGACAAACTGACGTTGAAGCTTACAAAAGAAGCTAAAGAGAAGTCCCACAAGGAGCTCTAAACAAGACTATTTTTATCAAGAATTCTCAAGGAAAAAGTGAAATATTTTGTTTGGCTTCCTTCTGCCCAAGCCACTATGGTCCTTCTGATATTTCTTTGCACCCCACTTTTGCAGAGAAGCTAGAACTCCCCATCACTCTTCTTAAAACCTGCAGGCCACTGAGGGTTTGTACTGAAAAAATATTAACATTTAAGAGTCACTCCATGAAATGGGTGCAGAAAACACCTCTGTTACCAGGTACAGGGTGGGGCAGAATCCTCTTTGGATAAGCAAGGTGTGTTATAGGAGAGGTTAAAGACTTCACTTTGTCCATGCATGTGTATTGTCATTTCTGTCATTCTGGAGTGGAAATCCTCTTTCTGACTAGGGCACTAGGCAATCACCCCTATGGTATGAGTGCCATAATCTCCATACTTCAGTAGGGAAGAAAAAAGTAAGAGGATATGGAGGAGGAAAAGGCATTTTCCTTTTAATCTTTTAGACTGCCATAGCCATAATTGGCTTTTCTATACAGTTTGGCTGTAGCTTGTCACAGTATTACAGTGAGAAACAGCAGCCTGCACTCCTTTTTATACACAAATCTTAATGACTTCAATTGCTGCTAAGGATTCAGAATGGTGGCAGGATATGGCCATTCACCATAAAGGCCCTAAAGCCTTCATAATTACTGAGTATACAGAATATTTATTATAGAGACTGCACTAGGCCTCTTTTGTGGGCTGCCCTGGGCCTGTTCTCTGAGCCACATCAAGCAAGAAGTTTAAATGAAACTGCTCCCAAGTTTCTGAAATGGTTTAATAAAACATATACTGACTGTAATATTCAGTTTATAGTAGAAAACTATTGCCCCTTGGTTTGAAAAATGACCTCTAGTTGGCAATTTTACTCTCAGCTTCATAGATTATAGTCCGCTGTTGGTCATTTTCTCAATCCACAGGGCAATACTTTTCCATAACAAGCTCAAACTGCAATCAGTATTTGTAGGCTGTTACACAAGTTGAGTATAATATGTCTCAACACATTCTATTATATGACTAAACAAAAGAAATAACAACCTGGTGACACAGACATATGGAGAAAAGCAGAGCTATTCTACTAATACTGAGATAGCAGAAAAACATATTTCTTTATATTGTGCTAATTTGTATTAAAATTCGTTGTCTTCAATATACAATAATCTCTAATTTGGTTTCTTCATTAATAGTGTTTTGGTTTGTGTTGTCTTATGTCTTTTCTTATTTTAATGTAAAACGACAAATACTAAATTCTATTAGTATCAGATTTTAGAAATGACAAATAGTGACAGATAACCTAGCATTGTAAAATCACATGAAAATGTATTCACAAAGATATGTAAAAGGTCATTTGCTCTTGGGCTCACAAAGCACACATTCATAATCTTATGGGTTTGATATCAGGAAGTTCCAATGCAGTGCAGTAGACAAGATGCAGGTGATTGTTTCAGCACCCAGCTCTAGCAGTTAAATACAATTGAAATACCACATTTTGGAAAAAGAGCTCCCAGGTTAGATAACCAAAGACATAAATTGTGCTGAGAAGTCTCTGACCAGGAACTGAGGGAGAGCTGGTGTATATTCCAGGAGGTGCCCTGGACAGCTCTGCCAGTGACTGCTGTTTAGAAAATCACCCACCTCCCCAAAGCACAGGTACTGGGGGCTGCAGGGCTGATATGACTTACCTGGCTGGAGTGTGGTGAGATTTAATTCTTTAATCAACGGGCGACCAATGCTCTTGTAGACCCTTTGCTGCAAATACAAAACATTCATAATTACAAGCCTAATATTCATTCTAATCTGTAAATGAAACTGTGGTTAAAACATGATACCCACCCACACTCAGAGATGAAGGGAACAACTTCCTCAGCTGAGGCCAGAGCACTCAGGCAAAGGGGATATTTTGCCACCCTTCCCCTAGAAATTGTGAGTTTCCTATCCATTAAAAAATTCTCCAGATTACTGGAGATCTGTGCTGAGGCAGAAGGGAGAATCTTGGCTGGGATAAGAGCCATATGACAGAAAGGTTCATGGTAGATCTCCATGGGGGGGCCTCTGAATCTATAAGAATCTACATCACTGCATTTTTGGGATATTAAAGGGACAGATGATTTTTTTCTTTATTTCCCACCAGGTTCCTATATTGTTGCTCAATCACAGCTTTACCAGCATTCTCTAGCTGGAATTTAAGTTGTCTGGATTCATTTAAACATACAGAAAGTGCATGCAGAAGCTTTAATATGTTTGAGCTAAGAATGCATTTGAATGATTACCAGAAGGTGATGGCTCTTTATCTTACAAGTCTTCAAGGAATTTAGGTGTTTAACTCATTAACAGTGTTTGCTGCATTAGATTTTATGTTTTTATGATTTTAGAAGAAAGGTTTTCTAATACAGAAAAAAAAAAAGAAGGCTTTTTTTTTTCCCCAACATTTTTCATTTTAGGGTAATAAAAGTGATGCATATGTGCCATAATGTAATGGATTAATTAAGGAATATGATGTTTATCCTAGGTCCTGAGTTGTACATCTTCATAACTCACTCATAAAAATTAATGTATTATACCACGCTCCAGAATGATATATCTATTTTTACCATACCTGTTGAGAATAAATTGTTCTAAATTGGATTATCTTGATATCCAGTGAAAAATGTAAAAATTACATTGTTATTTTAAGAATTTACATTGCTATGTATAAGAAAGCATAATCTTCTCACTGTGCTTTTGAACTGTCATGTTACTTCCACTGTTATGAAATCCTAATTGCTGTTGCCACACCTAAAATCAAATGCAGTGCATATTGTATTTCTTCATACACTGCATTTCCTATCTTAATGACAAAACCATATACAGTATGGTTTTGGCCAATTCTTTCATTACTGACTGTTCCTGTATATAAGTAACACACAATTATGCATGCAAGCACTCATAAAATCCTCATTTCTAAAATCAACAGATGAAAAATCCCTAAATAATAATGTACAGATGTTTCATATTCAAATGAGCTGTTGGCATGTAATGCTGCCAAATCATGCCAATGCATGCAATAAAATTGGTGAATTTCAAGGTACTCAGCATTTACAACATATTTCTATTTTTTTTAAATCAAAAGACCATTTTAGGAAGATGGAAATGACAACTGTTCAATAAATATATAATGATGTATTTCTGGTGTTTTCTTGAAATTTTCATGAGTGGTCAACTACCCTATATTTTTCCATACCAATTCCTGTCCCTTTTGCCTCAAGAAAGTTGATTTTTCGGTCCTTAAACTGCACTGCCTCACTAAAAGTAAATTATCTGCACGTTATCTGCAGAGTAATCCTCTTCTTGAATACAAGACAGAACATCAGAGTTTCTAATCCTTCACAGATAGAGTAATTCACATCCACTGTATGTTTTACTGTAAAGACAGAGTAATACAATATGTTTGATAAATCATGTATGTGTCTGTGTACAAAGAAAAAGGTTTATCTCCTCTCCTACAAGATGCATCCGTATTAAAGCACACACACACACACACACACTCCCCATGCTGGCACTGCAACAATCTTTAGAAGTTCTATAATAGAGACATCTAAGTTTAAAAAATGAAGCAGCTCACAGGTCAAACAAGTTCCTGATGAGAAGTGCTTAACCAGAAGTATTATTCCACTGATTGTAAGTTTTCATCCGTACATCAAACCCTAGAGTCTATTGATTAAATAAAACCGATTTTTTTATTTATTTATTTCAAAGCAAAGGAGAATTAAATCATCCCCATTGTTTTCCCTTTGTTTGGAGCTATCACAGTTTGCACACTGGCCATGCATCCTGCTTATAATTACAACATCCTTAAGGAGAGCTTATTCTACAATGACTGATCACAGGTTTCTTGCCTCTTCCTCTAAATCTTGTGCTCCTGGTCATAATCAATGGCACTTGATGGCCCAATATTCTGATCCAATGTGGCAACCGATATGATCCAAGATCTGCTTAGAATCAATAAATTCATTTGCTTGGGGAAATTTTGGATCAGGACTACTTTATGTATATGTAAATAGAAGAATTTACAGCAATTATGCTGGCATATCTTTCCTTTCTCATACCTCTTTTCCACTGCATAATTAGCTGCATCATGCCTTAATTTTGCTTGCAATCCTACATAAAGGAATCCAGGCCAGACAGCCCTTGCAAAGCCTTACCAAAGTCAAGGTCTGCTGGCTGAGAGAACAGAGGGTCTCTTTCAGGAAAACACATCAAAACACTGCAAATCTTTATATTGCTGAGCCCCACATGGCATTGCCTGGGCTCTGAAATACCATCAAATGCCAACATAGCATGAACATGTAACAGACTGCTCTAAGGGACTCCAACAGGTGCACACAAAAATCTTCCTGGAGTTGAATTTGCCTTTCTTTTTCCCTTGTGCAAAAATGTCCAAGTTTGGTTAATAGTTCCCTTGGGCTCCTGTGTCTCCAAGTCAGCCTCCAGGCTGGTTCCAGAGTACCTGTGCAGTGCAAACATGCTCTGACACCCAGCTCACAACATAACACGGCCAGGAATCCCTGCCTAGAGGATGTGCTTTCCATTCTGGAAGGTGATCACTGCTAGGCTGAAAGGAACCATCCAAGTTCACTTCTGTGTCTCATCCCACACTTATTGATGAAAGGACACACACTAATCTCAATTCTGCTACTGTACACACACATTGCTTAGTAAATTGTATAAAGTATTCTGAATATTTTTCTAAAGGCCAGGAACTCTAATATACTTTGAATCTTCATTAAATTAGCATGGCAGACAAGGGTACATGTATAACTAGCAATAAAATATTAAAAAATTTCGCTGTTACTTATTTCACTGCAATGGAGTTACAAAACTGCAGAATGATGAGTAAATACAGACATCTGTACCAGTTTAGAAGCTGCAGGTTGAGCACATCTTTCAGCCCTTCAGTCTTTTTCCACTGGAAATCAGTAGTTCAGCACCAGCAGAGCAGAGATGAGAACCTTGTTTCTGCTAAGTAGCACTAATTTCTGCCCACAGTGACATTCAGAAGAGGATGAATTGAGTCACAGGGGTAAGAAAACAGTTTGCTTATGATGTGGCTGTCACCAGTGAAGATGAGTTTGTAACACCCTCCAAGCATCAAAACGACGCACAAAAGATACATTAAAAAAATAAACCCAACAGATAGTCTTGCAAAATATATCAATGCAGTTCTTCAAACTGAAAAAGCAGAAGTCAGAAGATCAAGAACTCGCAGTTAGGATTTTCCTATTAGATAAAGAACATAAGGATTCTCCTGAAGTCTTTGATTGATATATGATCTTTTCTTTCTTTTCAGGCAGAACAGCTGTCCAGTGAACTAGAAGAAATAGCCCTGAAGACAGCTTTGTGTCTGATATGACTTTGAGAGGAAAAATTATTCCAGTGATAAATGCTTTACATGGAACATCTAATAAAATAAAATAAAAATGTCATCCATAAAAGAATTTTCTTTCTATTTGAGTAAGCAATCCCTATCATCTATGGGGCAGGGGTGTTGCTGCATCTGAGACCAAAGAGAAAAAATATTTCCCTCAAAATTGGATTTGGAATGAACTTAACCAAAAAGAGGCAATAAGTTTAAGAGAAGAACAACTGGGAAAATGCAGAGGGAAGATGAGAATTTTCTGAACACTGTCAGGATGCAGTGACCTGGATGTACTGTAACTTCCTTCATTCTTCTCAGTAAAGAAATCTTTAAGGTGAAACGTGGGTGCTTTGCTGGCTGATATCTGCCACAGTGGCTGGATGCAGAGAGAGCTTGACTATGCTCAAAAAATCCCAAAGCAATAACAACCAACACAAACCTCCTCAGCAGAAGAAGGTAAAAATTTGTGTAAATATATTCAATTTAATGGAATTATGTAAATTACACAAATGGAGAACTCCAGCCACTGTGAGAATTGATTGATATCCAGAGTAGAGGAGAGATGGCTGTGACTGAAGCCTTTCTGGAGCTTGCTCTAGAGCTGTGTTTTGGCAGCATGGTGAGGGGCTAAGAAAAGAGCCTTAGAGAATGAACAGCCACAATGCTCAGATGGAATTTGTGCATCTTTGTCATTTTCAAACACGTCTCATTGTGACACTTGAGTGGATGGATGAGTACTGATGGATGCTGTCATACGCAGACAGCAAAAGGAAGAGTAATCACAACTGTGTTTTCCTTGAAAAACCAAATCCAGTATAGCACCAGCCACGGCCAGCAGGGCATCCACGTTCAGCCAGCTGCTCTCCAGAGCCTTGATGAATCTGCCACAGAGACTCTGTGCCCCATTAATTTGGCTAAGACTAAACAAAGGTCTGTCCACATCTGCTACAGGGCAGAACAGCTCGCGGCTTAGAAACACCTCACAGAAGAGCATGATAAACCTTTCACCCATCCTCTTTGTCTTTCAACATGATGGTGTTGTCCTCAGCAACACCCTTCCACCTTTTCCTCTTCTCCAAACCAAGCCCCTCTTTCTCTGCCAAAGCCTTCCTGTGTAGGCCCCTGTGAGTGTTCTTATTCCAGAGCTAATTACAATTAAACGAGTATTTTAGCTCTGAAAAACTAGAGACAGGTACATGTTCTCATGTGCCTTTGCACAGCTAGAAAACATTTCTCTCCCTTCCCTTGCATAACCTGAATGCCATTCCTCCCCTATCCCAAACATTCTCCTTTATCCCTGTCTCTGGAGTCTTCCTTCTCCCTCCACAGAAGGTGCCATTGATGCTGCTCCTCTGTGTGTTCCCAGCAGATGTTGACATCCACCTGCCCCTTTGCCACCTCACCTGCCCCCTCCCCTCCCATTACTGAGTGCCAGCCCCTGCTCTCACGCAGATTTTAGATCCACACTTTGCAGAAATCCTGCTCCATGGGATTCCAACAACAGAAGAATGGAAGATAAGAACATAAAAGCACCCTCAGTGTGGTGTCCCATCAGGAAGCCAACTAAATCTGATAGACACTGTCCTCTCTGACCCATAAGAAGGAAAGGGCTGAGCATTTAGACAACAGCAGTTCAGAAAACAGCTCTACATGGTCTATAACCAGCCAGCACCACCTAACAAAGAGCATTTGCCTAAGTCTTTACTTTTGAGGCAATCAAATAGCATTTTGAAAAAATAAAATTACTTCCACACATACACGTTACATATATATATATATATATATATATATGTTTCCCCTCATTCTCCCTCACTTTTAGTTTGCAGTGACAATCAGCAATTATTTTACAGAGAAAGACTCTAACAAACTTATGGGATGCCTTCAGTAATAAGATAATTATTTGCAACTCTGTAAAGAATTATAATTTTTAATTTAAAAAGAAATCAAATAAAAACAGCTTTCATCTTTCCTACCATGTGAAGAAAACACTCTCTGCCTACAACTCAAATTATCATTCTCTCTTTTGTGCAAAATGAATTGACCCAGAAAACTAAAAGGGTAAGAACCCATATTTGCTGGGCTTATTCAGCAGCCAAAAGTTCATGAAAAACACTGTTGTGTATCACATAGCAACCACTTGATGCCTATTGTTAAAATACAGTAGTTATTCAAAAAGTAAAATCTTGCATTCTCAAATAAGAAGCCAAGCTGCAATGTGTGTTTACTGTTTTGGGGAAATAGTCATCTTGCCATTTTCTCTTTTTCCATAGTCTTGGCATATTTGGTCAGCTATGCAATGTGCAGTTACCCACAGGAAAAAAAAAGGAACACAAGAATTTTCCTCTAATGTTGAGCTCACAGGACAATGTCCATTCAAAGCAACACTTGGGATCTCTATTAAGAGCGTTAAGATGTGCTCTATTTTTATCCAGCCACACTTGGAGTAAAAATGTAATATTCCAGGGAAAGGGCATGAGGGAGAAAGGGAAAGAAGCTTCTGCTTTCTGACTGTTAGAGCTGCACCCTTTCACCTGTTTTTAAAGCAAGCTGCTCCTGGAAATTCCTGTACACGTGCAGAGGTGTCCACACTGCTACTGCCCATTTGCACCTCCTCCCAGCACTGCTACTGGCACTACAGCTGGGCAGAGTTATAACTGTCACAAAAATCTCCCTCTTTACCTTTTCTCCAGTTCTTTTGCGGTAGAATAGGCTTTAGAAAGTGAAATGAAAGTAAAACTTATACAGAGGGAAAGTCAGATGTAGAGTCAGAAAAAAGATCAACAGTTTCTGATAAATGGAGGTTGTATTACTCTAAAATATTTGAAAAGCAGTGGCAGACCACTTGAGCTACTCTGACTTTGCCGGATTCCCATGAGAGCTGAGAGTCAGCCCTCAGTTTGTTACAACTGCATCAGACTGTCTATTTAAATTATCAAAGCAAAAGTGTTCTGCTGAAACAACTTCTGGAGAAGATGAAGGAAAGAATAAGAAAGATAGAAACTTCCTTCTAGGTTTTATGATGTGGTTTTACACAAACAGTGCATCTTAGAACTTCAAGATAATGACACTTTTAATACCAGAAGGGAATGGCAGACTTGCTTAGCATAACTTTGAGATATTTCATCAAGCCTGCATGCAAACAGGTGTGCCACAGTTTTGCTAGTGGTAAGATGCTTGTTGAGATTATCTTCTTATCTAGGAGTGTGTTTAAACTCCTTTTGAGCAGTTAAAATAAGACAGTGATAGAAAGTAGATTAAAAGGGAGAAAATGTACGAACACAGACTTTTTGCCAAGAACCTTACTTCGAGACCAGCTGTATCCAGGTATGTGTGTGCTGTTTCCACAGTCTCTGAAAAGAAAAGTGAGGGGTAGGCAGCAAAGCCCACATGAATGCATGAAGCTGCAGAGGAAAAAGTGTGAGAATGATTTTGTACCCAGGAGCAATGAGATGGGCTTTGGGATTTGAGAGAAGGATCTGGCTGTTACCAATACAAGATGAAAATCATGGATGGATGAAGCTGCAGCTCACCTGCTGCAAGTGTTTCTGCTTGCTGAAAAATAAACTTCTTTACTGGAGGTCAGAGCAGATGCAAAAATCAACTTAACATCTCAGCTGGCTTTTGCAAAGCAGAAGTATAGATACAATTAATTCAATCAAAAGCAGATCAGAGTGTACTAGGCAAGGATTGTCTATACCCAGGAATTGGTTTGGTCACTGGTCAGTGATCTGGCCAGGACAAGATGTGGTAATTAAACATGGCTGTGGGAGAGCTGTAGTTAGAATATTTCTCTCGAGTAACTTATCAGTAACATACAGCTTAACTTCAAGAAACAAAAACCAAGCTATTACATCTAGTGAGCAACCAAAAATTAAGAAATCTTTCCCCCAAAACAATGAAAGGTATATGCTGAAGAATAATGCAGAACTTGTCTAGCACAACTCAAATTCTCCTCTGAAAATGTATGCTTCTCTCAGAAGCAGATTCCCAGCACAGGGACTGGTAATTTATGATCCACCAAAATACTCTGTTGAACAAAAAAGTAATACCTACACCGTGCCTATGCAAATCACTAAGAATAAGTGACTCCAAGGACCAGTAAGAACAAAGCCCAAAACTCCTATCAAACATTATCTGAGGTTTGAAAAAGTCAAGACAAAGTGTAATTTTTTTTAAATGGGGATAAATTGGGATTTCTGTAACAATTGACTCATTTTGCCTGCTTTTATCTAAGGATCTCAAAGAGCACTCCAAGTGTTAATTAAATTACAAAGCATTTTTGAGACAGGTAAATGGTATTATGCCCACTGGGGAACAGAGAGAACATTTATGTTTCATTACTAAAGTCACACAGTAATCCAGTGGCTAGTAATATAACCCAAGAACTGCCAGTTGCCACTTCTACTCATTGACTTGATGGCTTCACAAGAGATAAAATTAGCCTTAAAAGCCAAAAATACTTCACTTCTCCTGCTTTTGTCTTTCAAGACTAGGCCGAGATTCTTTAATTTTATTTTATTCTTCTTCCTCTGCTTACTGGGAGGCCTTTCTTTCAGAATCACACAAAAGAAGCCACTTCCTAACCTACCCAAGTGTGTTAAGGATCACAGTACAGCAACACGGGCAGGAGCTCAAACAAGGGCAGTGAACTGTAATGGGGCTCTTTAACAGCTTGTGCAGCTGCACCAGGGTCCTCTTCTCCCTCCTCTAACCAGTCCTGCTCCCAGAGATGACACATCAGGGCCTCTGTCCCATCAGAATAAAGAGGGACAGATGTGCTGATGAACTAATCCTTGACTGGCCGATTCACTGACTCCCAATCCTACTTTACCAATGAAAGAGACATAAAACTACCTGGAGGAACCAGGTGCTTCAGGCACTTTATACAAGAATCCCTCACTGAACAGAACAATATCAAAAAACAACCAACCAAACCCTGAAAATGCTTTAGACCATGAAGAAGTCTATTCTGCAGTCTACTACATCTATTTTGAGTTGCATGTGGAGAAATGAGGGAGAAACATTTCACTGGCCATTCTATTCTTAGTCCAAAAGAGAAAACCACCATTTTTCATTTCAGCTTGGCCCTGACTGGTAGAAGTGCAGGATACAGGAGCAATAAAGCAGTAAGGTATAATGCAATCTGCACAATGCACAGTCCAACCTAAGGCATCTCTAATTCAAGACTGGTACAGCTCAGTTAGAGATTTAAATAATTATATCTCCATTAGTAAACTAATTTTGGAGAGTAAAAGGCTTTTCTATTTTGTATGTATCTATGTATTACTAAAAACAGGGAAGCATCTTTTGGAACTCTCTTTAAGCCTTTTGAATATAATGCTAAAGCAAGATTTCAGGCTTTATTTTCCCCTTCGTTTCTTGTTATGTCACGAAGAATCAGCTATGTGGAAGAGATGAGAATGTCTTTGATTTAAATGACCAAGACTTAAGATTGTCTTTAGCGTGGCAGAAAATAAAACTGCTGCATATATTTCCAGTGGCAGTATTATTGTTACATGGTATGACAATCATAATCTTTTTTTCTTTTCCTAAAAATATGTCTAAAGAACCACACAGTTTATATACTGCATTCAAAATATTTTTCTTCGTTTACATTGATTGCATATTTCAAATCATGTTACAGCTGTATCGCTTAGCCTAAATCAAATAAGGAATCCACATAAATGCATACACACACTTTGCTTGTTTTTAGACATTCCCAGTATTGACAAGATTAAAATATTTTTCTCATTCATTATTTATTGTGATATGATGAAACAGTAAGAGTACGTATTTAACAAACATCACAAAGTAGAGTTAAAATGTGGACATGCAGTTTCATTTCGATTTTGCTGCGACAGTGTTAAGTATGTGACTCCCTGACTGCAATGATGACATCTTGGGGAGATGAAGATTTAAGATGCTTTGCAAGGATGCAGTGTTACCCCAACTCTTCAGTCATGCTGATTAGGAGCATTATTAAACAGAGGAACCCAAGACTGGAATGTCCTGTTGCAGAGGACTGGGGGAATCACTGCTCGATGCAAGAGCAGCCCCAAGTCCCTCCATGCATCAGCCATCAGTGCCTGACTGGAATGACTGAAGGCAGTCACTCACACACACCACTCCAACACTTCTACAAGCACCAACGTATTGTATTACCAAAAAACGTGCTCTCTGGACCATTTCTCTGCCTTCTGGGTGAACTGGCAGTACCTGGCAGCTGGAGCTTGGGGTCAAGCAATGCTGTATCTGGGTGAAACTCAGGTACGGGGCAGATTTGTGTGGCTTGGGCTGTTGGGTGTATTTACCTTGGGTTGAAAACTACAGGCACGATCCCAGTTTCCAGCTCACAGTTGGGCACCATTCTGCACATTTCTACTGGCAAAAAAAAAGGAAGGAAGTGCCAAAGAGCAAGCACCACAGCAAAGGAACTGTAACCAAAACTGGTTCTGCTGGGCAGAGGGGCAGAGACCTTGCCTTCTGCAGAATGTGGCAGTATCTGGGTTAGAATGCAGAAAGAGACACATTTTAGCCCAAATACTTATTCTTGCATATTGCAACCTAAATATACCCTCAATGATAAATACAGCAGAATAATCAGAAGGTATCGAATGCTTAAAATGCACCCTTAACAAAGCAAAACAATGTAATGCATATCTTCCTTTACGTGTCAAACAATTTGCCTAACAAATCATAATAATGCAGAATGATATAAAATTCACCCATCAAGCCCAAATGCATGCACAAAGATTACCATGGCAAAGAATTGTGAATTTCATTAAATATGTTAAAGGCAAAAAAAAAAAAAATTCCGCTTTGAAAAATAGTAATCCTGTCTTTCAACAAAAATATTATAGGAAGCTATGAATTTGGTAGATCTGAATAGGATGTTGGTACATGTTTTACTAAGGTAATATAATGGCACACTATTATTAGATCACATTAATCATTACTGTGCCAAAGGCACTGACAGCACCACTGAAAAGGATTGAAAGGGCTGGTAATGGATATAAATTACCCATTGTGTGATAAAAGGATTTTTACTAAGAAGGTAAGAATAAAACAGCAAATTTCTAATATAACTGTTGTGTAAAAACCAAAATAAAAGTAATCCAGTCAGTAATATCCACAAAATCAGAAAGTAAGCACTTTTGAAACAAGATAAAGTCACAATAAAAACTGTATACAATGTGAAATTAATTTCGTGCTGCATAATATTACTATCAATTTAAATAGTTTACATGATGACCTCTATGGTCAAGAGAAAGGTAAGCTTTGTTAATTAGAATTGAGTATAAGCTTCTGCATGCGTATTTTAAGTTTGTGGGCTTGGAATTTTTCTTTTTTTTTTTTTTTTTTAACATCTAATGGCTTCATAACACCCCCCTGAAATTCAAGACATGTTGAGAGTTTTCTGTTTTGTGCATTAACATCACAACAAACAGCACATCCCTCAGATGGTTTTATTTGGATTCCAAATGCTATTACAAAACGAACCACGTCTTTGCTGAGCTATTTAACCATTTGATTGAAACCATTTGTATCACTAATTGTCCAGTCCTGTGCTCCTCCTTTACTCTGGCAAATATTTCCTGATATTAGTGGGGATCAGTGGAGAGAATTGGTCAAACTACATCCTTATTTACAGCATTAAAAAAACACACATATCTTCTCTAAAGCTGATGGAATTATTCTAGAATCAAGTCACCGTAATTCTTCTCAAGTGAATTGTCTAAAATAAAATCCAGTACCTCACATTCAATTAGTAAGTTTTAAAAACTGTGAGCCATGCTCTTAAATGATATAAATTCGTAGAGTACAGACATCAATCCTGAAAACACTTACGTCTCTACTTAACTTTACTCACGTGAGTAATTCCATTAGCATCAGTAATTCAATACCTGCTTATGCATTTGCAGTACTGAAGCTTTAATATGCCTGGATATCCTCTCACATCAGCTATAAATCAGCACAATTCCTCTGAATCACAGAGTTTCTACTAATTCACAAGATATAAAAAGGAATGGACAACCCAGTATAACAATTAAAATAAAGAAATAACATAAGAATTTGATTTGGGAGCAGAAGCTATCAGAAATTTTGATTTAAGGATCAATTAATGCATGTGGAATGTGGAATTAATTATTGGTTATTTCCTAGGAAGCTAGACTTTTATTTCAAACTGAGGGCCAAATAACCCAATTTTGATTTCACACCTATTTCCACACCAATCTGATTTCTCAGACTTTACAGGAGCTTTTCTTCTACTGCACTGGAATAGCTCAGAGGAAAATCACATATACAATGTAGTACACCCCTCCACCCACTGATTTTCATGGGTGTTCTTCTCATGCTAATATACGACAGAATATGGTTCTTAATAATATGCATGAGATGTTCTATTGAACTTACGGGAGGGAAAAAAAAAAAAACAACCAAAAAATGATAAAATGAATTTAATCAGGAGTGTCATGGGTTTTTTAAAATCAGCAGTCTGATGATAAAGTAATAAATGATGATTCATCCCCAACACAATTATTACATATCAACTGCATAAAGATGAATGCTCATGATTTTACCAAGCAGAATATTTTCTTGGAAAAAAAAAATCTATCTGTAGCTCACTACAACCTGAAAGAACCACAATAAAAAGTTTTGCAAGACAGAGACATAATATTTTTGAAGATGTAAAAAAGAAATGTGAGAAGAGATTTAAAAATCCAATTTAAGTACCTCATTTTACATTTTTTTAAAATATGGAAAAAAAACCCCTAGACTCAGATCCATAAGCAGAAGAAAACATTATGAGAACAATATAATTATTCTTACCAGTTATACTTAAGCCAACGAATCTGTTCCCTGGATGAGGAAATTCTTAAAAGACACAGGATAGGTACTGAAGGTCACAACTGGAAAAATAAAACCTGTGAGAAATTTAATATGTCAAAACTCAGTGTTTGAATCAGACATTTACATTAAAATATTACAATGCCACCTCAAGCAGACAATCTACAGGACAGCAGAGAGCATTAAGAATTACAATATTAATGGGATTAACACCTTTTATTTTTTAGCTTTCATAATGTACGTGTTTGGTGGTCATTTCATATTTGGATCTGAAAACTTCTTTCAGTTCTGGATTGTTTTGAGAGGGAAAACCTCCTCTCAAGATAATGATGAGGAACAGAATGAAATTCTTCTGATCCTTTCCCCTAGACAGTACAGCAAAAGAGGACAAAACAGGATAAAACAAAAGTTTCATAGCATACTCCAGAAACCCAGTTATTCTCTTTGACATTGATATTCTAATCTTTCAAACTGAGTAAAAAGAGAACAGCTACTAATTGTATTTTTACTTTTTTTTAATTCCATTTTATAACAGAAATAAGTCCTTTGTAGATGATCTCATCTAATAAACCCTACTTAAAAGAGATAAGAGCCAGCAGTAAAAGCCAAGCAGAATACTTCCAAGATACTTGTCAGTAGTGAATTTAGGGCCATTACATTAGTAAGCAAAATAGAAACAAAAACAAAGGGTGTTCTTAGAGCAAAATAAAGTTCACTCGACTGAAGCTATAATCTGAAGAATTTATGACTGAGAATTCTAACTATGTTTATTCCTATGAATGTCTAACAAATAAAATTAAAGGTCACTTCCAAATAATACACTTTGTACATCTACATCAACCAAACTCTTTCATACAGCAGGCTCTGAAACCCCAGTTCAAGCACCACAGCCTCAGGGCTCCACCTTACCAACACTGATTGCCCAGAGAAGCACTGACTGCCCTGAAAGCCACGGTGACAGGCTGTGGTAGCCAGTGTGGACAAAACTGCAGCCTTCACTTCTGGGGGAAATAGTCAGGAGCTTGGCAATTGGACTGCATTTGGGTTAAATTGGTCAGCACCGACAGGACCACTTTGTTGCCCAACCCTATTCGTTGGCTTGAAGGGTAAACAACAATTTTGAGGGCTCCTCTTGATGATGAAAACAGTCTGAAATAATTCTGAAAACAGAAGTTCACTGCTAAGCAGCACAGCCCTCCCTTATTGCAATACTGATACAACATTTCTCTTGTATTCTCTAGGATCCCTGCAGCATCCACCTTGTCAGGAGTACACCCAGTGCAAAGTGCTCCTGCAGTGTCCCCCTCTGCCCACACCACTTCTGTTCCCCTCGGGTTCCCCTCCACACCAACCACAGGCTGCTCATTGCCACTGTGATGGTTCACCACAAGGCTTCCCAAATCCTGCTGCTTCCCTCCTCGCTTTCAGACTGGACCAGTCTTTGCCACATGTTTCAAAACCTTTCCCAAGCAATAATTCTGCCATACAACTTTTCTGACACAGGAGAATTACTCCAATTAAAGCTTCAAGCCCCTTCTTTAAAACTCACATTTCCACAGCAAACCACCAACTATCCTGCAGTAATCACCTGCTCTGCCATCCCCATGTTCCTCATACCTAGGAAGTCATTCTTCCCTGCTCTCTCCTCACGCCCAGTTTTCTTTTACTAGCCAGTTATCTCTGGATTTATATTTGAATTATAAGCCCTGAACAGCAAAGCCTGTCCTCTCTCTCCTATGGAGCTGAATGGGTGGTGAGCAGGTACAAGGCGTTAGTCCAAGCCAGAACCCCATATCAATTGGTAAATCCAGCTACGTGAGAAAAAAACATTGCCAAAGTCAAGTGAAGCACCTACAATGTTGACTGTAGAGAATAAAAAACCTTTTGTAACTGATCAAAGGAAACCCTTGTCATCAGATTTGGTCTTCCTAAATATGAAATTGTATCTAGATAGGATTCAGATCCCATTTATGAAGGCCCATAGCACTTTAGAATTCAAATAAGTGAATTTCGGTTACTATATTTGAACACATAGAAACAGCAAATTCCTGGACTGCTGCAGATAAACATAGGTCTCATCCAACATTTTCAGTTGCACAGTATCTAAAAACAGTGACAGCTTGTTTGTCTGGAATTTCTGCTCTTGTTGATGTCTTAAAATCTCAAAGATATACCTTTCTAGTGTTTACTTGCAGCTCACTCAATGTAAAAGCCAAGAAACAGAAACAAAGATAATAAACTGTTAGGTTTCTAAAAGATGTTATCTCACTAAACAGGTTCTTAGTACTCCTACACCAGCATCATAGACCACATTTTTGCTATGCTATTACAAGGCTACTTGTGTTTAAAAAAAAATTCAGCTTTTACATACACGCTCATGACTTGCAAAATTCTAGGAATGATTCTCAAGGGGCTTTCACTAAGATGCTTTATAAATTCTGATGACAGACAGAACACAGTAAGGCTTCATCTCTTAAAGTCCTGTACTGATTTGTTTGGAGGCTTCATGTCATTGATCAGCATGTCAATGTCTCTTGCAATCTACTTTCCAGTTCATGACTGAGAGTGAACCCCTCAGGTTTAAAAACTTAAATGATTTAAGGTCTGTGATACATAACCTTACGAACAAATTGGGAAAATCTGTAGCTTTACACATTAAACTGTAGCAGAAATGATTTAAAGCCTTATAAAAAGGTATTTTACTTACCTGTGCTAATATTATTCTAACACATTTGACACTGACTATGTAAAGTAGATATTTTAAAGGTACAGGCAGCAAGCTGCTTGGAAACAAATTAAGACAGTTCCACTTAGGTCAAATTGGGCCAGTTTACCAGTGTCTAATACACTCCCTGGCATTAAAAAATGGCACCATGAATCCTTACAGACCAATTTATTACAGTAAGCCTCCCATAGTAAAACTGCTGAGCAGTTGTACTTGGCTCAGTGAGTGATCCAGCACACCCCCAGAAAAGAAAAACCCCCAAAGATCTTCAGGAACAGTGTGATAAAAATAAAAAGTAGTGGTGAGACATAACTAGGGTATGACAGCACAATTTCTGTTCATTCTTAAAACATGCTTATGTAGCTCATTCCTTGAAACGAATTAGAGACATGAAAGGGAGAAAGTAATCTCGTCCCACTGATGAGCAGGGGCCAGAAGGATTTCTGCAGGTTACAGATGGAAATCTAATATATAGCAAGGGAAAACAGAAGCTTGAGCATGGACTTACTCTAAACAAGACTTCTCCCCAAATGCTGAGACTAAAAGGCTTCATTGTGTGGCTCTTAGCAGCACATCCCATTCCTGTTCAACCCAATGTTAAAGCCCTGCTAATCTCAAGGAGACAAGGCTCAGGCCCTCTGTGAGCAGCATACCCTTTCTGATGGAATGAGGTGTCATGTTTAAATAATTATTCCCTATCAGCTGCTTTTTGAGGGCCTCTTAAATTGCCATGGCATAGCTGCTCTCACCCTGGGCACATCAGAGATGCAGGGACAGAGATATGCAGGGAAAGAGGCTCAGTGACAGCACAAAGCCAACCCAGGAGCGTGCAGGACACCCTTCCCAGGCCTCCATGTGAGCACTGCAATCATCATAAATGCAGGATGGGACCAGCGGGGCCTGCAGGGTCCAGTTAGTGTCACTAGGAGTTACATGCATAAATGAAGAGAGATAAACAGTCCCTAAAGCAGGATGCTGGAATAAATCTCAGTATTTTTCCACTGTTCCCGAAAAGCATGAGAGTTGACACCACTTTTCTCAGGCTGGGGCACAGTTTCC
>JANPWX010000138.1:1116896-1162960 GCA_024734555.1 Trochalopteron elliotii
CTGTGCTATATGTGTATGTGGTTTGGGGTTTTTTTCAGGCAAAAAGTAAGAGGAGGGAAGGGAAAAGAAGAAAAAGAGAGAGCACGAGCTAGAACTAAGCAGGATCCCAACCTGCACCCACCAAAGCCAGCAGCTGCTGCATGGCTGGTATCAGAGTGAACAGGATGGGATGTCAGGGCTTGTTAAGTGAGGATACTGATGTCTGGAATATTTAATAATAACTGTGAGAGAATGCATTTGGTTTTGCCTGGACTGGGAAGCAAGGGTGCATCAGGCTTGTTCTGTGCTTCAGATCTGGTCATTCTGAGCACCAGATCCTGCTACCTACTGTGGTCCCACATGGGCCCCCCAACAGAGGAACAATCAATCACCTCCACTGTCACTTCTCCTCCCTGCCAGAGTTCCCAGTCCTGGGGACATGAAGGAGGCAGGGCAAGGTCATCCTGTGCCCCTGTCCACGTCACTCCCATGTACAGCCTGTCCTATCCCACACCTTGGGGCACTCAGGGCCAGGAGCTCCTCCCCTAGCCAGGTCTGGGGAAAGCTGCTGTGCCAGCAAATGGAGCGAGTGGGAGTCCTGCAGCCACCCAGAGATCAGGAGTACTACAGACAATGGCAGCCCCAGCTCCTCACACGTCCCTGTCAAAGGAACCCTGTTTCTGAATAATTTACGCAACATTTAGGTGAAAATATTTTGTATTTTATTCAGTAGATGCATTTTTTTTTATAATGAGGCCCTCATTAAAACCAATATGTGTGTCATATTGTCAGGCAAATATATGTTAAAATGTCACTTTAAATATGAAATAATACGTTTTTAGGGGCTTGACTCATTAAAGAAAAATATAAGCAAAAGGAAATTTCTCTGGGTAAGCCTTCGAGTGCTGGGCGGGAAATATTTTCCTGTCCTGCAAAAAGTTTGAGGTTCTTTTTTTTCCCCCACCCTCTGCATTGCAGAGAGACCACAATCCTATGAGGGCTTCCATGAAAATAAAAGCTGAATAAACCAGCAGGATACCCCCCTGTCAGTGTCCTTTCCCTCCACACCCACGGGGCTGCCAGGAGCAAAGCACAGCTGAGTCTCTGGGCTGGCAGGTCTCACACCTCACCCCGTGCACCCACACACATTCTGCAGCCTCAGCCACTGTCCTTGGAGCTGCTCCTCTTCAGTAACATCATTCACTGGCCAGAAAAAAAACTTCCTCTATGCAAAGCCATGCCAAAAAGGCAGATGAGAACTTCAGCTGTGCCCTGAACAGCCCCTCGGAGGGCACAGGTCCTGCCCCCTTACCATATTTCAGGAAACTCAATCCAAACCCATCCATTCCTGAATGAAAGTAGTCAAAACTGACATGTTCCAGTTCAACCATTTTGCCAGAGATCTGCTAGTCAAGACCACCATAACCCAAGTTTACTTGTGTTTAAGCAGACAGAACTCCTCTCAAGTGATCTGCATCTATATGCTTAGGCTGTAGACACAGACCAAAAATGTCAAGAGGAAGCAGCAAAAGCTACAAGTAAAACACAACTAAAAAGCAAAATATACCCTTCACAGATCTGCAATAATCACTGGCATATCAGCATTGACAAAGGCCACAATTATTTTCTTCTGTTGTCCAGATGTTGCAAAGGAATACAACAGCTGTTTCTGGGCAGCAGTGCCAGGAAGGGCAGTGCAGGCCTGTCTCACCTGCCCCTCATCCCTCCCCTTAATCCCTCCCAAACCTGCAGGATTTGCCCTTTTGGCGAAGCCTGAGAGGGGCTACTGAGAGCAGGCCCCCATCAAAACCAGCTGCCCCAAAAGCCTTCGAGACAGATTACTGCATTCCTGATAAAAGCATTTTTTCAAGAGGACTGGCATCTGAAAGCCACTTACACACAGTAAAACAGAGCCTTTTTGCTAAAGTGTAAACAAAGATTCAGGGCAGGACAAGCCTACAGGAGCAACCCAAGCCTCAAAACCTTCAGTGGACCAGTTCTTCAGCCACTAAATAGAAAATCATCAAAGTGAACAACCTCAGATTCTTCCAGAGTCTTCCTGAGACCTGCCGGACTATTTCACTTCAGTTCACCTCTGCACTTCTGTGGCTTTTATGTGCAATTAATAACAAGAATTAAAGAGTTTGAGGGCCTAAGTCCATTACCTTTTAACTGCTGAAAAGATTTAAACTATATTTTCATCTGTGCTCATTTCACTTGTGTCACCTGCAGGATTTTGGTATGGAACAGTAAGGGGAAAATCAAAATCTCCAATTCTGGGGCATCTCAGAAGCACCTCTGTTGGGAATAGGTATGTGCCAAGTGACAAAATGGTGTTTTATTGTGTATCTAGTTTTGTGGGAGTGGCCAAAATTATACAGTAAACAAAATTTGCAGCAATTCAAAACAAACAACCCCCCCCCATACAATAACACAGTCAGGTTTTAAGGGAGTGTTGGAGTGTAGAAGAGTTGTTAAGGTGTTGGAGCCTAATTGTCACCAGGAACAAAAACCATCCACTCATACGCAACTCAATTCTACTTCTGGAAAACAATCATCCATCCACAGTTTTAAAGAGAAGAAAATATAAAAAACTTATGAAATGATAGCTCAGGAAAATGCATTTTTCATTCCTAACTATCTAGTTAGTGCATCAAATTACAAAACACCATCTGAGGCAGTTTTCACCACATCACATAAGAGGACATTTCATGAGTGTTACTGCTCTCATCACAGTCTAGTAGAAAAAGAAAGAGGGAGTTTGTTTATAGATTCTTTCTTGTTTGTTTTACATTTCCTATGTAGAAAAAAAAATCCAATAACCCACAAAAAGATGTAGGTCAAATGTTCTCATCTCAAATCTTTCTTGATAAGTAGCGATTTAAGAAGTCTATATAAAAATCTGTTATTCCCTTTCAGCTCATAGGAAAAAATGTTTCAGAAATAGCACATAAAAAAATATTCAATGTCACTAAAACTGGAATAGAAAATGTTTTATAGATTAACAAACATTGTAATGAATTTGCACAACCTTAACTGACTGTATACATAGCATAATGAAATGGTCTACATCCTTTCAAAGAAAAATTAGGTATTCCTGCACATAGCTTTAGAAAAGCATTGTTCAGAAAAACCTGCATTTTTTCCCAGCTACCATGTAATTTGTGAGATGCATTTTTAAATGATCTGCAACTGCAGCAGGCTTCATCAGTCAGATGATACAGATAGATAATTCACCAAACTGTCACATGATCTTCCATCAGTCTAAAAGATGTGAATATATTGCCACAAGCTTTGGGAATAATGGGTGCACCTGTTTACAGTGTCACCTCTGTTTGCTAATTGTCTCCTTGAGCTACATTTTACTTCTAATGCATTTATTTTTGACAGGCAGTGTCTATTTAGAAATCACATTACTTCAAGTGCAATTGTTCTTTTGTCTATCAAGTAAATGAAGTGTTGTTATACAGATTTCAGGTTCTGATTAGTGAAGTATCAGCACACCACAAAGGTCAATCAGTTATTTACCTGAAGTAATAGAAGTATGACAGGCCTCTTAGATATCCTCTAGATCATGGTATAGCTCATGTTAGTATCAATATTTTATATTTGAAACACCTCTACACCTTAGTTTTCATTTATATATTACATAAATGTATTAAATGTTCTAAAATAGAGTATTGCACATTCCCTGAAGAACAGAAGGACAGAAGCACTCAAGTGGAAAATATCAATGTCAATGCAAACCCAACTCTTCTTCTCCAGTATTTCAAGTTTAGCCAAGATAATGGTGATAACCAAGGTGTCGGTCTCACAAATATTTTGCAATCGTTTATGCACATAAGCTGTCACACCAAGAAAACTAATGCTTTAAAGACACATTTTTTTTCATTGTGCTTCCTGCTTTTTATATAACAGTGAAGAAAAATTTAGTTAAGGTTACTTGCATTAGCTTCAACTAATAAGATGCCATAAGAAATTAAGATGAGCCACTTGAGGTCTAAGAAAGGCCACAGGGGATTTTTATTCACACCCATACCCTCATGTCTGCAATGTTATCAACATTCAGTTAAATAACATGTCCCAATAAGTACCAAACCATGTCTTTATATATATTTATATATATATATAGTAACATATTCAAATAGAACTATAGTATCAAACAGGAAATTTTGAAAACCTAAATCAGCACATTGATCACAGCCACTTCACTGCATATATATTGATCCTACACACACACACACACACTCTCACACAAAAAGACATTTTAACTGTTTATTACCAAGGTGGAAAATAGTATTACTGTAGTGAAAGCAGTGGCTTGTCAAAGCCTCATTATTTCTCTTGTCCCTCTGTCCAAGTTCCACATCCCATACTCAGCTGTGCCATGCAAAGACAAAAAGAAGCAGGAGAGCAAAATAATTTTCTAAAACAAAGGCAAGGTCCAAAGCTGAAAACTGCCCATCCTCACCAAGGTCTGGGCACAGCAATCTCAGGGGCTTACCAGGGATTCCCAGCCACCATTGCTGTTTCACCAGTTTGCCAAAAGAAACACAGACAAAAAGCCACGCATGCCTTAAGTCACATTCTAAATTGGCTCCCAGGAGCATTTCTACCTTGTTCACTAAAGCACAGGGTATGTTTTCACAGTGTTTAGCATATGCTATGTAACCTGAGCAGGACTTGTATTGTTCCAGTAGTTGTTTTTCTAAAGTATGTTCCCATCAGGACCATAATTACATGCAAAATCCTAGAGTTAGAGTCATTCATAAAGTCACTTTAAATTTTCTCTAAGACTTTCTAGCAAGATTAAGGCACATCTTTAAGCAGAATATGGAAGAAATCACCAATCTTGAGCACAGATACAAACCAATGATAAAAGTTCAAATTACTCTGGGTAACTTTATGTATTCCACAACCCAAAATGCTATAGGGAAATGTCCCCTGATGTATTTTGAAGAGCAGTGCATTTTTCAGGTATTTCTGCAAATGTAAGCACAATTTAGGTAGAGTTAATCATTCATGAGTGTCTTATAGACCTGTATTTATGACTAAAGCTCCTGGAAACTTCAGTGTGAAGTTCTCAAACCACACTTCTCCTGCAGCTTCTAAGGTTGAAAATCTCAAGTGCCATACACTTAGCAGCAGCAGGATTGAGTCTGATGCCTGTAGAAGAGGCAATGGACATGGAATTGCCATTTCCTTGCTAGCCAAACATCTCTTTGGGAACATGTGTCTCCTACCATAGCCTGACGTTGCAGAAAAGAGGTCATTTATGTGGAAAGTGTACAAATTTATTGAATAATTTTACACCTAACCCAAGAGTTATTGTTTTCTTTTACACAACAGCAAGCAATCTTTGGGATATCATTTTGCATACAGAGAAGAGGATACTCTGGCAATAAAGCTGCTTGCCTGAGACTGAATCCTGCCAAGCACTTCTTTTGCACACAAACAGTCTCCTTGAAATCAATGAGATTTCTTGAATGAGCTCTTCACACAAGTAAAAGGATCAGCAGAAAGTATGGACAACCATGTTAACATAAAGCGTCAAACAAGAGGAGGTCTCAGCAGTGGACTGAAGTATAGTCACCTACCACACATGGTTAATGAGAAGTGACAGGTCAAATTCAGGTGAAATGTAAAGAGGGGAACTTTCCTGCCTGGAACAAAACCTGTTACAGAGGTCTAAGCTCTGCTTTGTGTGTAGTATCAGGTAGTAGCAACATAATCAACCATCATCCAATGAATTGCCAAAGCTTACCAGCATGATGGTCACCAAAATAATACAACACCCTAGAGACACAGAAAAACCACAACTGTCTACCTTCCAATACCCACAACTAGACCACAGGAGATTGTCCAGCCCTGGGGACCAGAGGAGAGATTCAGCACAATGCCGTGAAAAGGCATCCAGGATGTGAAATCAACATGGGATTTTATGTACCTGTGCCAGGGAGCTTTCCAAAAGCACCAAGGCATTGTTTTCCTGATTACCCTGGGTTCCTCTCACTTCTAACACAGTTCACCTGCATGCCTCCCAGACAGCAGCAACACTGGCATGAGGCATCTCATCCATCAGACCCTTTTTCCTCCCTTCTTCCCCCTGCAAACACTTCCCAGCACTGCTGAAGACGCAGCCAGCCTTTGACCCTATTTTACCTCAACTTCTGAACCTCTCCATAACTGACAATGGAAACATTTAATTCTGTTTCAGTCACTGCATTTCTCTTCTCTTTAATATATATTTTAATACTGGAAGGGAGAGGGGGTGAGGACACAGCTCTTTCCAAGCAGAACTAATCCTCCTTTGAGGACGGCCGAGCCCCACACAGCCCTCCAATCCAAACAGCAAGAGGCTCTGGGTTAGCTGGGGAGGCTGCACATCTCAGCAGGTTGTAAAACAAGGATAAACAACAAATTATAACTTAGTGGCAACTTCCGTTCTCCCCCTGCAGCCCGGGATGTGCCAGACTGGCCACTGAGCGCGTGGGTAAGCGAGGGGAGCACATATGTGCCAGCAGAGTTTATAGTGAAGGAGGGGAGCACGTGGGTGGTAGCAATTTAAAAAGCAGCTGTGTGTATGTTTTTCCCAGTTAGACTGTGAAATCACAAATGGTGGAATCAGCACTGTAAGCTTAAAACCACGTTAACCCACTTGGCTGCATTTTATTGTTAACTTTGCGTCTACATTTTTTCCTTATTTTTGATAACACAGAAGGACTCATCCCAACCACCTCCTTTTATTAATAAGACAGTAAAATTTCACTAAATATTTCTAATGTAGCAATAAAAGGGTGAAGAATTGGAAAGTATTATAAAACAGGACATTTGTGGCCAGAGCCTTTGGAACATTCATACTGTTACATATACTTTCTCTAAGTAATCAGGAATGTATTGGTATTTTTAAATTATGTATCTCTAATAACACAAAAGTACTTAAGAACAGAAATAGACAGTAATGGAAAATGCAGTCAACTGTTGACAACATATAGAATTTCAGAAAATAATTTACAGAGAACAGCACAGCAGATGAGTCAAAATTTTCTCAAAAATATTTCTTGCCTCCGATAGTCCAATGTAATTCATTTTCTATCTCTGTTCATTAATCATTGTTAAAATTAGTGATCCATTTCTTCCACTCTGCCATCTGCACTCAGCTTCGTAACAAACATGACACCTTCCTGCATAATAAAACCTGACAACTACGAGGATGCATTTCCAAATAGCTTTCTGCATATTTGCACCTCTATAACTGATTCCGTTGTCAGACAAAAGTGGATTATTTAACCAGAGTTCTTCTTTATCAATTCAGTACACAGACGTGTGCTTGTGAGAGAGTGCATGCATGTGTGTGTATAAAATGATCAAGTAAAAATCACTTAATTTGAATTAAAAACAAGATATACCAGTTATCTTTGAATTTTCATGGTAGGTAAAATTGATCATATATATGTGTGTTAGTTCTAATCTTCTACTATGAAGCTTAAGGATGTAACATTTGGATTGGCTTCATCTTGTAAAGTTTGCATACACTAGAATTATCCTGACACTCCAATTTCCTCCAAAAGAAGAAAAAAAAAATCATATCCAGCTCGGTTTTGTTTCCCAGCCTTTGATCACTGACAATTTCAAATAAATATTTTTAAGATAAGATGAAATATCCAAGCAATGAGAAGATATAAAAAAGTGCACAGATAAATAATTAAAATTCAGGATGTCATTTCCATCCTGTTCAGGCTAGCCTCTAATCTCCTGGTGACAGACAGGGGACCAGAGAACAGGGTTTGGTTCTTGGTCTCTTTCCATTCCATCAACAGACTTGGAAAGCCATGGCAGCAGGGCATCTGAGTGGTCCCTCAGTAAATGCTAATTACACTTAGATCCCACTGATTAACAGAAGCTGCAGTCCTCAGCACACTGAAAATCAGGCTAATGGTGGGAGCATTAGGCCATCCACGTGCAAGTCAGTGTGAACCTGTCCAGTTACTGTGAGGAATCTGGTGCCCTGTTCACAGCACAGTCTCCTGAGCAGAACTGGTCAGCCAGGAGAGCCTCCATCCACTCCTGCTCCAAACCTGCTGGGCTGTGGGGAGGGGGCACTGGGGAACACAAAATGCACACCAGGGTCCTCTGCAGGCTAAAGCAGTTACCAAAACCTTTAAAATACTTTCAGTCAGACCTGAAAAGCATACTAATCTTTAACTGGGATTGGGAAAGGATCATCTTTTCCAACAGATAATGTGATTGTTCCGTAGCAGCCTCAAAGGGTTGTGCCTACAACAAGGTCTGCAGGTGCCCCGTAACTGCAGACAGAGACACAAATACAACATTCAAGATGGGAACTGCTCCTTTTTCATCAGTTTCCTCAATTACAAGCTTTGAGTCATGGCCACCACCATCACCCACAGCCACATACTTGTTTACCTGCAGGCCAGTTGAGCCCATGGCCACTGAGTATCCCCCAGGCACAGCAGAGCTGCTGCACACCCACCTGGTGAGTGCACCTCCAACAACACATCCAGGGCTTGGGAAGAGCACCAAGGGCTGACAGCACCCACTGATAGGTTGTGCTGTGTTCAAGAGACCATGCTTATTGCCCAGGTTTGCCAGCTGACCTACTCACTAAACTTGGACAAACTGTCCCTCTTCCCATTGTCCCAAATGTCCCCATTTCCCCATTATTGACGGAGCCACCGACCCTTGTCTCCATTGCAACCCATTGACCAGAAAAGCTAAATGGCTTTCAACAGCATCACCCACTAGAACTCCTATAAGCAAACTGTCTCAGTATAATTCAGTTAACACACCTCTCAGTGACCCAGATTTCAACTCTGCACTACCACCAGTATTATTCCTCTCTCTGATAAATTTGTGATAGAAGCTGTCAGTGGAGATAAGATCTTCCACTGCTAACATAATGAAAAACATATATGCCATAGACTTCTTACATCATACATTTATATGCAATAAGAACATATATTGCAATGCTTCTTTTTGCAAAATATAAGGCAGAACTTGAGCACGAGCCCAAAGGGCCAAATCCAAATTGAAGCAACATCTTCAACATACATTATGAGAAGCAGCAGAACACTTGAAGAACAAAGGACCCAGTTCTGCCTTCAGATGTGTGCCTCTGCTTACACATGCACAACAGGCCCAAAGAAGACCAAATTTTCTGCAAAAAGATTTTTAAGAAAGCTAAATAATTATTATCTTGAAGGAAGCTTAAGAAATAAATAAATGGATCTATTTTTTGATGCAATGATATCTAATACAACAGCAAATGTATGACAATTTTTGGAAGAAAATCTGCATATGACATCAAAGTGTCTGTTCAAAATTTTAACCAGATGTGATATAAAACGGCTGAAATCTAAATTTCGGGAAAAATCAAGATGCAGAAAAGATGTATCAACTGACTTCTGCTGGATACTGCAAGGGTAAGAGAGCTCTCTTTTTAAAGCATTTAGACTGGAACATTTTTAGGTACACAGAAACACTTTCATAATACCAGTTGGTATTATCTTTCTAAAATACATTTTATTTTGTGTTCTAGGGGTTGTTGGGGGTTATTGTTTGTTTTGTTTACTTATTTTTTTAGTTTTTTCGCCATCTGGAAATTGGCTGTCTAGCCTATTTATGAATTTTCTGTATGTTCTTGTATAGCACTCAGTAAGCATTGGAGAACAACTACTAACTATTCCTTTTATTCTTCCCTTAAAAGAAAAAAAAATCAAACAGGCATTGTCTCTATAGCTGCCTCTTTTGCCTTTTAGTTTCCTTTTTTCTTCACATGTCTGCATACTGACACATTCAATTTCAGGTTATCAGCACATCTGAATTACAGAATACTGATGGGGATAGAGGGCAGGCCTCTCTGGACTGATTAGCATCATTTAAGAAAGCATTCACTTGCTTGCTTCATTGGCTGCAGGGATTCCATGATGGGTGGCCTTTTAGCATTAGAAGTCAATATGGAGCAATCTCATTTGAATTAAATATGGACAAAAGAAAAGATTTGATTGTGGTTATTCATAGCTAACCTTTTAATTTCACAAAGCTCTGAAATTTGGGAGTTTGTAAGCCCTAAAACTTAAATATACTTAGTTTTTCATTTCTTTTCAACTCCCTTCTCTTCTCCTCCTCCAGTTTTTATATACTTTTTAATTTGTGCAAAACTTAAACCAGAAGCTTATTTCAAAAGAAATGTCTGGATGAATATTCAAGAAAACCTTTTAACCTAGTTAAACCTACACTGACTATAAAAGGAGGAATGCCTGATTCTAATCCATAAATGTATGTAAATCCACACTGAAAAACATATTTGTCTCTATCAGACTCATACTTGTTTCTGAATGGGCCATAAATGCAGCGAAGTATTTCATTAACACAAATAATTATGTATGGCCAGTCATTATGACCTTTGTTAACAAGAGCCTAAGTCCACAGAAAGGTTGCAGTGATTTAAAGTACAGCAACAAAATCTGATCACAAGAAAACAAATTTCTAGTCTTTCATTAAAGTAAAATTATTCTATGAACCAATACATAAAATAGAAATAACAAGTTCCACCTAACCAGTAAAAATCACAGCAACGTGTAACATCAAGCTACAGAAATAGTTTGAGACAAAATAAGTAAACCTGAGTTTTCCAAGAGATCAAAAGAAGTTAAGTGCAAAATTTGACTTCCAAGTAGATGAAAGCACAAAAAGTGTAGCCAACTTCTCTGAATATCTGATCCCTCTGCACTTGAAGACAGTGGGAGTTTTGCCATTAACTTCAATGGAAGCAAAATCAGACATTGAGAAATGAAGTGGAAATGGCTTTTGCTGAGCTGGGCTGACTGCCATGATATGGGATAAGCTCAGCCTATGAGGAACAGAGGATAAATATCACACTACTCGTAGCACATGACTTGTCCCTTTGCTGCCCATCCCAACAGACCAGGCTTAAATTTGAAATATATAGTGAACTCCGGTCCAGACAATTTCATAGATATCCTGATGAAAGAGAGAAGTACTAAAAGTTCCTCAGTAGGTGTCTCATGGAAAAGGATTCCAGCAAATCACTCCTGTGTTACAGACACCACTGAATCTGGAATCAAGGCCTGTTTAAAGCATTTCCATGCATCACGTTGAAGATTAAACCAAGCCCTCAAAAAGAAGCACCAGAACACCACCTGTATTTCAACCTTCTGGTTGTTTTATGGAAATTAAGCTTGGAACCATCCAAAGCACCCACAGAACTGCTCCTGGATTCCTCAATATTTTTGTTTTTTCCTGCTGTTCTAATATAGAGAACCTAGAGGAAGAAGAATGGAGGTAGGGAATATATTTCCTGAGGAAACATATGCATTCAACATTTTCAAATTGTATGATCTCACTGTAGCATTGAATAGTTTTAAAAGTCAGCTTATCCGAGTTTCCCTTCTGTACCCTGTTTAACCAAAAAAAAATTATTTTAGTTTTTTTCAAACCAACATCCCAGACCTCTGCACTCTCTCACACAGCATTATATCAACAGTATCCTTAACATGCATTTTGTCCATTTTCAAATGGAATAAGTCCAAATAAAGAAACAAAAGCGCTTGGGAGCACTTTCACTGCAGCATAAGCATTCTGCAAAGGCCCTTCACAAATGTTTCCAATATGCTTTATACTGCAACCCAATGTGCAACTTCTAAACTACACCACCACAAGTAAGAAATTAGAAATGTTGAGGGCTATTGAACACTGAATTTTCACAGTGCATCTGCACAAAGTTATTTAGCACAGATGTTTCTGTAATTGTGATCCACTGGAAAAACTTAAAGTGTTCAATGGCCCTCACACTTCCACCTGCAGAGCAGTACTGGTCTAGTACAACTATGCTGAGCTGTAATGTATAAAAAGCAGCAGCAGAGGCTGGCTCTGACTTTGTAAGGATTTTCACAAATAGTGTTATTCTGCTTTGTTTGTGAAGGGGTGCCACGATTTTGGGTTTTTTCTTTTCGTTTACAAAAAGACCCACATATTAAAAAGGGGTGAAATAGATTTTACATGCCTGGCTTTGAACCTGGGAATCTCCCACAGTGCAACTAATTGCATTGCCAACAAGACACAGGAGTACACCCACAAGCAGCATAAAATGTAACTGTGAGGGGTGTGATGGTAAGTCTTTATAAATAATACATTCATCCCAAGGTGCACTTGTGTCTATGTTGTTAATGTAGGTATTTTTTCATTAGTAGCTGTAAAGATATCTGGGCAGGTGAACATCAATATGCCTCCAAAGACAATAAAAATTGGGAAGCAAGAGAACAGGACTTGTTTGTTAAGCAGAATGGTTAGAGAGACTCAGTTTGTACAAGAGCAAAAGGAAGTGAAGCTCATTACAGAGACCCTATCTCTCCTATGCATTCACATGGCCTCAGAAATGTCCAGGAGAGCATCACCCTATTCTAACTGTCCTCCAGAGAGTGTGTCTGAGAGACTGCAGAGACAGGCAATATCTGCCTGCCCACAGGAAGGACTGAGAAGGGCAGGCAGCATGAACCTGGTTAAAGAGCACTGAGTAAGGACCAGTAACTTCAGCTAACCTCTCTTGCACATCCCCAAAAAAGGATTAGACAGACTCTTTTGGCTGAGAAAACAAGAGGGAATTGATTAGGGAAAAGATTGTAGGCCTATAAGGATAAGATAATTTTGACATAAAAAAAAAATCTAAGAAGGCTATCAGCACACATTGGGCTGTAGAAGTCCATAAAAATTTAGTGATAAGTTGCTGGTTTTCAAAACACAAATCCATAATGTGGAGTCATATTTTGAGCCATAAAAAGTGAGGATAATGGCTAAGTTAGCATTTGAAAATTGGCTGCAGCAACCGCTAAATACATTTTTCAGAGCATATGAACAATAATATGACAATTGCTCCCAACTAGATAACCACTTTGTGCTGCTGTCCCACCAGATCTAACAAATATATCCATGCCAGTGCCTCAGCAGGAGAGCGGCCAAGATCACTTAATTGCTCCAAGAGTCTATATTTTTACCATCCTTGTTCCTTATCTCATTTGCTATAACACATTTCTACCATCTCAAATTTTCTGTGGAGTCCCCCACAATGATGTTGTACCCTTCTCTCCTTCCCTGCTTTCTGACTGGGTCATCTGTTTTTTGCCTTCTTCCAAGCTTATGTCACTGACACCCAAATCTACCTCCTCCAGCTGTCACCATCTGAGCCTTGCATACCTGCCTGCACTGAGACCACCTCTTCCAATCATCTTGATGTCAATTTAAACTTGAATGGATAAAGTGGAACTACATATCTTTCCTTTCAATCTGATGCCATTCTCTACTTTGTCACTGTTCATGTGCAATGCCATTTCCTTACCTCTTTCAGTGTCACTCCTTGTTCTCCGTATCAAAGATTTCAAGTAACTCCCAAACCTGCTGCTTTTCCCCATGCCCTACTTTAAGAAACAATCTCTTCTTTCTAAACCAAAGACTCTTCAACTTCTCCATCCTGACTGCTACTGCAACTACTTCTACTTACTCATTCCCCAAATACTCAGCTCCACCCCAGCACAGACAGCTGTTCCCTGAGTAGGCCCAAGTGTTCTGCAATAGAAACAATAAATAATTAAATGATAATGAGGAGACAGCATGCTGATAGAGGAGGTGGCACTACATCCTACAAGACAGCACCGAATCAGTGTGCCAAGATAATAGAGAGAAACCAGGCATCTATAAACTGAATTTTCATTTAATTCTGAAAAGCAGAATGCTGGTTGGCCCTAGTAAACATCTGACAGTAGTGCACAGAGCTTCGATTGTATTAAATTTACCACCCTGGGAAACATTTTAAGGGATGTGCATAATGGGCTTTTGAAAACTGAACGCAGGGCCAGAAACCCAAAGCCATGCAAGCCCTTGACCCTTATTCAGGCACCTAAATCCTACTAAAATGTAGCTCAAGCACCTCAAAACCCAAAAGGCCACACACTTCAGAAGATATGAGCCACAGGCATGTAGTTCCCTGAGACACTTTTGAAGTTGTAACCCTTGGTCAAATGCTATCTTAAATACTACCATCCCACCACCTCAGCTCTCACATCAGTTTTATCTGGTTGATATATTTATTCCTGTCCTCTTCTGCTACAGGCTGTAAAAATAGCTGCATTGTTTCACCTTAGAGGTGAGTGGCTGCTGCTCGGTAGGAAACCTTAAGCAACTGTTTCACGGTCATTTTGTTAAACTTGGTAAGTGGAGCAAACTTTAGGGCACTGGAGTGAAAGTTCACAGATGAGCACACGCTCCTCTTCTAACCAAAGACCTAATCAAGAAACATGAAAATAGCGTGTATTGCACAAAACACTCACTCAGTCCTTTTTCACACTAAACCTCATGGTGTTTAAAACCTTGGCACATTTTCGGGTTTCCAGCTATTCTCACTGCACAACAACATGAACAGAAAGTAGCTGCCTCGAAATAACCATTTCTAAAAGCTTTTGGTCTCCAATTCCTTCTGTGTTAAAACACCAACCCCCTTTTCCTGCAGGAGGAGGTATTTTAATGTTCAAGAGGCAAAATTTAGTCTCAAAAATAAATAAATGAAGAAATGTTAACAGTAAAAAGGTAATAGGGAAAGCAAGAGGGGAATTTAAGCTGAAATGTCATCCTTAACTCACCCCCACCGTGCCCAACTCTTGCAGGGGTCCTCTAACAATTGGTAATCCTTCATAGTGTACCATATGTGCTGCAATAACAAGGCCCAATGAGGTACATTAAGGATGTCATTTCAACCTTACCTCCTTGCTTCTGTGAAATGAAGGGAGACCCTGAATTCCATTTTAACATAGTCTAGTGATTAAATAAAAGTTGTACTTTGCTGGGACAATGCTGCTCAGTTTTGTAGTGTAAATAAAAACGGCTTAAGTTGGTCAGCTGCTAACCACATGGTAATAATAAGTACAACAGACCGAAGTTCACAATTATTTCAGATTTACTCTCTTCCTGATCTTTCATTTTTATCAGCAAAACATCCTCTTGGCAATGGGAAGCTAAGCTGAAACTTAAATGAAAAAAATGCAAGAAGTAAATGACAAAAGACACAATTTTATGAAAGGAAAATATTCAGACCTCAGCCTTGACCTTGACCTTTTACTGTCTTTTAACATTAAACATTTGCCCCACCTTCGAAAAGATAAATGTGGCTTTTGATGACAGCCTATGTTATCTGAGGATTAAAATAGCCCTCTTGCAGTGCTCAACATTAAAGTCTTCCGCATTTGCAAAATTGCAAACAGATGCAACTCAAGTACCTGCAAATAATCTGCCAAGACCAATTTCAAAAGGGAGATTTCAAAATATGTGGAAGTCATTAGGACATGTATTATTTTTGCAATGAATAGGCGCCAGGAGTGTCTCAAGAAGCAGATGGGTGCTACTTTGTTTATAAAAGATCAACAGAATATTTGCCTGTAAATGAAGACGTATAAGCTATATGAAACAATTATGTTAAAATGGTGAATGTTTCAAAGCTAATTGTAATGGTCTTTTAAGATCTGAATTCCTCATTTCTTACAGCATGCTAAAATATCATTTTAGTTTTGGTCTTGATTGATATAATTACAAAAATGGCAGAAAATTAAAGCAAATGCTGTCAGTTTTGCTGTTGTAAATGTTGTCACTTTATCACTTGTTTACAGTTGCACCCATACTGATAAGGGAATATTTTTCAACATGCATAAAAAATACGACCTTAATCTCATGGGAAAAAAACAGAAAGGACAGTAAAAAACATTAAGCTTAAAAACAAAACAAAAAATATTTCCCAAACTGCAACATGCTACCTAATGACCAGTAGTTTTAAAATTCACCTTTATAAATTTCCAGCTTAATAAAAGAGAGGATCACAAAGGAAACTATGGCTATATATAACATATATAAATTTATAAAGAACTCAATAAACATTAATACATTATCCTTGCAACAGAACAATAAGCTGTAGCACAATATGGTTGCCTAAAATCTCAATGTTGTATTTCTTAAAGTAATATATTTTAAATCAGACTTCCAAATGATAATGAAAAATTTGTGTGTCCAGATACTAAATCTATTTGGCATTATTTACCATGAGGAGGATGTATAAAATGAAATTAAAAAAAACCCCACATATTTTACATGCCCATCAAAAAAATTAATTGCTTGGGCAAAGAGAATTTTGCACTGTTGATTAAGATAGCTATACTCAGAAAAGTCCACTGAATAAATATTTTTACATTCGTCTCAGTACTGGTAAAGAGAATTATTACAATCATAGATTAATATGTGTATTAAAAATAATTGGGGGACATTTGGAAGTTTTTATCTATTTGTTTGTTGTTTGTTTGGGGGGGTTGTTTTTTATACAATTAGACTTAAATAAATAGAAATTTATATGAGATGTCTACGTCAAAATAGTCCTTCAACATTTGCTGATGTTGTAACATGACAACAACAGCGTGGCCACTTTCATTTATTGCCCTTTACACAAAACTGTGATACAGTGGGCTTAAAATAGATTAGAAGCCCTCAGTGCAGGTTAGGAGACCCAGTGAAAGTCAGAGAGCAAATGCAAATACTTAAATACTTTTAACACTCAGGGTTTCACTAAGTCCTGCAAACTGCAATCTTCACTTTTTTTTTTTCCCCTCAACATGATGAAGTTTCTGCTAGGACCTAAAAAAACTATGTTCTTCACTGATAATCTTCCAAGTGGGGCTTCTACTGCTAGTGTACACCTGTAAGATAGAAAGGAGAAAGTAAGAAGAAACAGAAATAAATAAAAAAAAAAAAGGCTGCTAAAGAGAAATTATGAAAGATAAGAAAGAGGAGCTAGGCAAAGAGAAGAAAACAAAACAAATATCAGAACAAACAAAACATTAAACCCCTACTTTGAATTTTTTAAAAAAACCCTTCTAACGTGAATAAAGCATCACAGTATGGGATTAATGGAATATTTCCTTGTCCATACATAGTTTAAATAAATGTACTAAAGGTAAAGAATATATAAAAAACAAATCTGCCATTAGTGGAAATGTTTTTCAAAACTTGCATTGGCCGCTGTATAAATACAGTGAGGAAATATCTGGCGCCTTGTAGGAGACACAATTAAAAACAGAAGTGGGCTTCCAACCCCTAGAGTTCAGAGTGTCCAGTCTCAGCATTATTAACAGAATCAGAGTTAGGTTTCAGCTAACTCATGGCTAATGAGAGTAAGAGGGAAGTAAGACTGAAAGATCCAATACAAAAATTAATAATGGTCTGGCAATTTCAGAGCTGAAAGGCTTTGGAAGCTGCAGCTCACACGGGGCACAGGGTTGTGCCCACATGGTCAGGGTGAGCCACTGGAGCACAGCTCAGGAGAGATGAGCCCCATGCACAGGTCACTCCACACAGGCCATCCTTCAGCAAAAACCTCTTCGTGGAACGTGTCCACCTTGAAAAGTACAGCTCTGCCACCAAGGGCTGCACTTCACAGCCTTATCCTCAGCACTGCTTCATCACCTGTGGGACACCTGTGGGCAGATCTACCGAAGAGAACACTGGCCAGGGAGAGTCTGATCCTACAAATTTCCCCATCAACAGGGTCTGGAAGCTGGTGGTGGCAGCTGGTGCAGAAGAGTAAGACAGTAACACCAGCCAGCTCCAAGTGGGTGAATGCAACAAAAACTGCTTCTGACTACTGTCCTGGTCCCACATAGTGAAAGGGAAGGACCATCTTATCTTGGGTCATACTTTCTCCAATTTATTATATTTTTCCATTGGAGCTTTTTTAAGTCTTATTTCCATTTTTACTGTAATCAACCCAGGTCAGATAATCAGAGATACTGTCTTCTGTTCCCCACCCAAACCCATTTGGGATCAGTTTACCAGAATTTGGCAGCTGGGCAATCCCTTTACCTCAAGCTAAAAGGGACATCCCCCTTCCACTGCCCCAGTCCTTCCTTCATCCTGGAGGACACAACAGATAGGAGACAGGCTGCAAAATAGCAAGCCACGACAGTAAATTTTATTTGAAAGCCGTTGCCAGATTTCAGATATGGCAGGATTCCTGTTTGTTTGGAACAGGAGGATGTATTTATACTGCAGATACGGTCTGAGCAAGAGGTTGTCTTGCTGACTGCTCAGAACACATTTGTGGGAGTTTGATTTCAGCTTACGAAGGGGTCTGCACCATCTGGAGACTCCTACAGCCTCTGGTCCACTTCAGGAGCCTTAAAGGATTGCCATAAAGGAGTATATTTGAAAATGAATTTGAGGGGGGCTGCTCAACTCATGCCAGACTATACATTTATGTAAAAAAAAAAAAAAAAAAGGAAAAAAACAAAACCATTTGCAAGCACTGGTACCATAAATCTGCCCTGAAAATGTACATATTCCAATAAATTCTGTTACGACACATACTGACCCTGTTCTGAGCAAACCACACAATTTTAAAATTATGCCAGCCTCTGCAAAACTATGTGGGATCTCTTACACCATGAATTAATATCCACAAGAGACTTAGCTGAGCTCATCAAACTCATTTCACATAAGACAACAAATTAAATCACCCCAGGGACAAAGTACATGAAAAGCCAGAGTGCTATCAAGCATGCTAGGTCCCTATAAGGTAAATTTCTTTACACAAAATATTAACTATAATTTCAGAATACACTGCTGCTATTGTTTATATGTACCACGTAATGAAATGCTACTCCTGTTTTCACCAGATGGTAGCACATATAATTTTCAGGCCTTCAGTTCATATCATAATACAAACAATTGGTATGGCAAATATTACCGGTCTATAAACACTTCCACTGTTCCACAGCACTTACACAAAAAAAAAAAAAATAGAATTTTTCCATTTCACCGTTGTAATATAAATAATGATAATTTCTGATATTCTAAAATAGATGTATATTTGGTCACTTTTTGCCACCCAAAACAAACGAAATGATCAAACCTCAGACTGGCTGTTTCAGCATTTAAAACGAAAATCAAATAGTAACTATGCAAATATCAAAATGCTTAAATGGTACAATACAAGATGTATCCTTAATACATTTTAACAATAACACATGCTGTGTTCCTACACTGGAATAACATCATCCATATGAATCCCAGGAATTTAGTATATCTGACAGTTTCTCTCAACCACCCATAACATTCTTTCCTGTCTCATTGTAGCTGGCGAAAGAGAATTCTATAATTGAGTGGTACAGAACATGTGCCCTCCCTGCTAGAAGATGACAGATGGATTATAAAAACTTCAAAGCAGAGCATTTGGAGCACCAGGGGAGAGATAGTGGGTATTTGAACTCTCAGTCTTTACCCAGGAGACAATGGCACTCTGACATGGTGCATATATCAAGGAATGGTGTAACTAGATAGACATAATCTTTCTTTTCAGTAAGTATTTAACATTCTGTTACGAACAAGTTTCAGCCTAGCTAAAGTGCAACTCATCTTAATACTAATCATCGTAGCCTGAAAGGCTACATGCCCCCTTTTTTCAATTTTGGCTCAACTGCTCCTTCATAAAACTGTTTTTTAAAGGACAGAAGCAGCGTTACATAGGTGCTCAGGCAGCAGAAAGGCTATTTTTAATCTTAAAATTAATGTTTTGCTGGGGTTTAGTATTTGCATATGTGTAGGTGAATCTCTTCTGCTTGCTGGAATGCTTATTTGCATTGTCTGCATTTTAAGCCCGCTCTCCATCAGAGTTTACATACCACATGTTGCTGATCATTCACTAGTTACTAAAGTTCCCTTAAATTATTAACATACCTAAAAAACCCCCTTATAATTCCAGGGGCATAAATCCTTTCAAGGAATTGATCCTTTCACTCCTGCTGCTATACCACAATGATGGCTGAATGTCCGATGCCATCTTTATTAAGACAAATTATAAACTGAAAAAAAAATCTCATCTGTCTGCATCTTTTAAATATCTGCTAGAAACACAAAAAGAGACAGAATCCCATTTACACCAGAAGTGTGTTAAAAATTTCTTAAAGTTAACAATAATTGCACCAGCATACAGATTTTCTAAATCATTACTTTCCCATACAAACACAGGGGTTTAGTATATCTTGAAATTGTTCATCAATTTCTTTTTACAACTCCTGCTACAGCCATTGCCCCTGGTTTATTAAGAAATTACTTGCTGAAATTGTTTTTAAAAATACCTATGACTTACTGTAAGGTCAGAAACAAAAACGAGCTTAAAGGTCTCATTTGTCTATATCACAAAAATTGCACACACATGATTTGACACAGTTTGCAGCCGCTGCTCAGGCAAGGCCCAGGACTAGAATAGCAAGGGTATTATTGCAGGTCAGAATTGAGGGGTACTGGCAGAGCTGCGTGTGGGAAAGCTTGCATAACAGCCACCCCGTGCCAAGCTTTAGCCTTTGTTATTAGGCCCTTTAATGAACGCCATATTCACACAAAATAAATAAAAAAATATGCTGCATATTTTAAGTAGAGTGAATTCAAAACTAAACAATTGGAAGCTTCAGTGCTACAAGAAAGCCGCACAGTAACTATTCCCATTCTCCTACAAATGCATTTAATAAAGTAACATGCGAGCAATTTTAAATATTTGATCCTTTCATTATACAGTCGAAACTGGAAAAAAAAATAAAAAAGCAAGTAAGCACTCTGGAAGATGATGAGGCTGTAGTTTTTAAGTAGCAAGTAAAAACAATAGCACCAAGATAACACAGAGAAAAACAGAAGCGAGTAACTTTGCAGCTGTGTTAATAAAAAATGTCCTGCTCCAGCAGTGGAAGAGCTCTCGCTCACGCACTGCCCAATGCTTTGCCATGGATGGCTCTCTAGCAAGAGCACTGTGACAAACTGCAAAGTTGCCTACTAATGTATATCTTTTTCCTGCACAAAACATTAATCCCAGTCTTTTAAAGAGGGTAGGAGGTAGAGGACTGCGATGCTTTGAAGGAGACCTGTTTTGAGAAACCCTTTTTAAAGTGCATTTTCATCTTTTCTCTTTTTAGTGATCTTCTGCCATACTGGAATGTAAACACCACAGGAATAGACAGAATCTTGAATTAAGGATTTGGATGCCTTTCTTTGGAAGTAATCTTCAAAGAATGTACATCCCAAACATCACAGGGGCTCAACAAGCTAGGAAGCTAGCTACTGCATGTAAAACTGCACAGGTCATACCTACTACTTACTACCAACCTGGGTCCTGAACTGCTGCAAATACAGACAAAACTGTTTTGAACCTCAGGATATTTGACAGGCAGGAGTATCAGGGACAATAATGTTGCTTTAATGGAAGAAAGCCATTCTTTCACAATGGCACTAGTGTACTTACACACACTGTGTTGTTGAATTAAAAGTTAGCTCAGCAGGACCCTAGCTTTATTTTTGTTAGTAGGCATCCTCCATCAGTAGTTGACACTAGTGGAGAGGAAAGGCATGTCTTATTTACAGATGCTATTGTGCAGGCTTTAATAATAGTAAATACACAGAAGACAGACTATTGTGGATGGAAAAAATCTTTGGTTTAATGAACTGTCAACTCGTCCATCATGATGTTACCCAACCTAAAACCGCCAAATCTGGACAAGCTCTTTGATGATATAAAGCAGGCAAGAGGTTTTGTTCACACGCAACAAAATGGAAGAGATTGCTGCCATTAAAAATATACTAGCCCATGCTAGCACTAACTGCCACACATTTGTTAGATAATAGCTTGATTTTTTTCCTGTGAGAATAGCCTTCTGCAAGAAAGAGACATTTAATCAGAGTGATACATGACATCCAAAAACTGAAACCAAAAATTATGGCATGAGCTAAAAGCAAGTTGTCTTCCTGAAGGCAGAATACTGAAACATCTTTAAGATTAATTCTGGGAGAGAATTCTGAAAGTCAAATGCTGAAAGATATTGAAAATACATTAATTATGCACAACTCAGGATCTAGGAGAGGTTAAACCCCAACTTGGCAGAAAATTGAATCCTTTTATTTGATACAAACTTTGTACATAGTGATGTTATGTCCTGCATCCCTAATCTCCCTAGATCTACCAATGGAGCAAAAGGGCTGCAAGACAAAGAAACTGGAGATTTAGCCCTTCCAGTGTCATCCTGCAAAGAAATTAACTGGAACAGGCACCGTGGAAAACAGCTCCTTGCAACCATTTGTGGCAGAGGTCAAGCCTCAGACCTACCTGGGGCAATTGTCCATCTTGTTCTATCAAACATTTATAACGACTTTCTCAACTAAAGTGGGATTCAAGGAAAGGAGACTTCTCTCAGTTGCGTCTGATGACTCTCCCAGGAACAACTGTCATTCACGTGCATTAATTTTCTGACACCTTAAGCACTAACCAACCTTTGAAGGCATGCTCCCCTACTTTCCACAGTGCATATTTTCCAGTTTTATCACAGCTGAATATTAATCCCTTATATTAATTTTGTGTGTGGCGTGTGTGCATGTTAGTCCCTCTGTATGCATTTTAACACTGGGGACCCTTGCTTTCTGCTCTGGATAGTCTCAATTTTAATACTTTAACCACTCATATTAGAATGCTCAAAATTTTGGAGGCTAATTTTGAATCATCTGCATTTTGATTCCCGGAAGGGCCAAGCACTTATTTTTCATTACGAAGTGCAACAATAGCTGTGCTCAGGAAATCAAGTCCTATGTCCCTGAGGATTATTTTTCCAAGAATCAGACACACCAAATAAATTATGTCTTTGGCAAATGCAATGCAAAATCTATGTATTAGACACACATTCAATTTCATTCTACACTTAGATACTTAAATGAAGATGAATCTTATACATTTGCTAGAGTTGATTGGTCTGTTTGATAACATGATGCTCTCTAAAAGGTCACCAATTTGTCTAACCATAGAAACAACCACTAGAGCTGATAAAGAAGCAGATTCCCTGAGCACTAAATTTTGAGGAAGTTCTCAGTCTCCAGGGACCCAGATAATTCCAGAACATAGACATGAATTCTGTTCTGGTTCAAGGTATGGGAAATTCCTTAAGGTAACAATTTTCCCTATTTTAGAATACTAAAGGTCACAGTCTGACACTTAATTATTACATGAATGTTCAACAGAGTGGGTAACTTTGATTTCTCAAATGCAGGCTGAACTGAACAACCTCTGTGGCAAACACCACACAAACCTCACAACAGCATGCCCTCAAGAGTAACTCCATTCCCTAACCCTCAAGAGTAACTCCTGACATCTTCCCACCCTTTCTCATGTTCCACTCCTGTAACTGAACTTTAAAATTTCTGACTTTCTTGAGCTTTTAACCATGATCCCTCTGTGGAGACGAAGTCAGCTCTCTGGAGTGCTACCAAAGGCCCAGAAGGCAGCAGGAGATGCAATGGTAAGAATGATAAGCTATCATAGACTCAGCCAAGTCAATCAGTTCCTTCAGCCATCCAGTGATACAAGCACAGCTCTGGAACCAAAGTCTTTGTTTTCCACTGAGTCAGACCAGCCAATTTAAAAATTTGGTAGCCACAACTTTTCTTTTAGATAACAATAAAGGCATTACCAGAAAAATCAAATGTCATCACTCTTCTAAGCATAAAACACCCATCACTCATTGATCTGCCGCACTGGCAAAAGTGCCAGAACACTGCTGATAGTTTTGTGGATGCTACAGGAGCCCTGCAACTTCAGTTCAATTAAGGTAAGGAGAGACTCCTCCCCCAACAGTCTTACTCTTTAACTACAAGCCCAGATGTCCTAGTCTGGGGAAGAAAAGGTTGTCTTGAAATAGCATGTGTGGATAAACAATAAAGAACAGAGAAATTAAAACACCTCTTTGACTCCACAGCAATTTTTTTAAGTCACCTATTTTTTTTTTAACTTGTTCTCCCAATAATATTTCATATCTAAAATTTCAACAAATATTAACCAGAACTGGATAACACACTATAGGAATGCAGTGAATGGAATGAAGTGGTCCACTTTCAGGAGCGACTATGAATAATTCCTGTCTTGCAAACAATAGAGAAGTTACAGATCATCATAAACATTTCATTTTGATTTACCTTAAACAAATCTGTACTTTTATTTCTTTGAGCTACTTCTACAACACAAACCAGAAAATTATTTTCAAAGGCATAAACAAGGTCTCCTATAAAAAACTATGACTAGATCACATAGACTTTTTTACCCAAGTTACAGACACTAAAGGCTTCAGTGCTGAGGGTGCTGGTTCTCTTATCCATGTCAACCAAGGTAACAATTCACAAATAGAAGGTGATGTAACTAGAGCATGTTGTGCTCCACTGGTCCTGGCAGGTAGTATTGACTCTACCCTCTCACCACGTTCTAGCATGGGAAATATTGCAAGTGAGCTCCTCTGCCAATGGACAGAGACAATAAAGAGCAACATGAACCACAACCAAACAGAGAAGTATCAAAATGCACTCTTCTAGCAAATATCCAACTGCCTGATATGCTCTCCTACAAGACTTTCCCAGCAGCTGTCTCCATCCAAGGGTTTTCAATCCCATGCAGACAGCACAAACTTTTTATCTGGAGCAACTGCTTCAGTGTGCCCCTGCTTGTGAACCAAACAGTTGCTGGGAGAGAATCAGAGTTCTAAAAGACCAACAGGCAAAGACCACTCAACCTGATTATGGCATTTGATGATACTCTGAAGTTGCACTCCTGTTTTGACTTCTATTCTCTAAAAATAGCTAATAAAAAAGATATTACAGCAGTTGAAAACTGACCTCTTGGCTGAATCATTTTTCCAGGAACTCCTCTATCAAACCATCCACATGGGAAACCTCAAGTGTATCTCTCTAGAAATACAACCAACTGGAAAGTTGCTTTCCATGGCTAATCCATACAGGTGGAGAGTTGAGCTTGCTCTCTTGCTGCCAGCTTTTCCAAAGCCATGACTTTTAACCAGAGACCAGGAGCAGTTTTTAGAGCAAAACTGTCAAATGCAAGTATGAAAATCCTCTGGGTATTAGCATCAAAGATGAAACTGCTTCACAGCTTCTGTGAACAACTCAGCTTCCCAAAGGGTCAAGAAAAACTGCTTTGGTATAGGAGCACTCACTGACTGAGCCATTCTGTTCAGAGGCTGTGGCTGGAGGGTAAACTTGGGGTGAGGAATCTGTGCTTCGGCCCAGCCAGAGCATGTGAGCAAATATGTGGCAGATGAGTATCAACACATAAAAATGTGAAGGTTTAACATCTGGGGAAAGCAATCTAAACAGCCACGTACAATAACAGCACATTTGGAAATGGCACGTAAGCACAGAGAGAGATCCTGCAATTGACAGTTCTCTGGAATCATTAGTTCAGGAACATACAAAGAGTAAACACAGCCTCAGTCAGCATTAAGAACAAGATGGACAGCAGAAAACCTTGGTGCACCCACCTCCAGCATATTATGGGCCATTCTGGCCCTGTCTTATGAAAGAATGTAGCAGAGTCAGAGGTATCAGAAAGGTCAAATAAAATTATAAAGGAGGTAGAGTGGCTGCTCCACAGGAAAGACGCAAATACTGCTTTTCACAAACATCAGTAAGCTTGGAACCACGCTGCCACAGAAGGTGGGACAACAAAAACTGTGGACTGGACAGGTTTGTAGTCTGTACTACAGTGAGGGTTAGGATGTACCCCTCCATCATCACCACAATAACAATGGGTACCAGGATTTTGTGAGGAAAATGGACCACCTAAAGCATCTGGACTCACCTGGCCTCCCTAAGCAGCACCTCTCACTGCCAGCACCAGGCAGAAGGGCAAGGTGGGTCACCTGCCTTCTGCAAGGGCATTTCTTTCACAAGAAATGAAATACAAGACTTTCCTCTATCTACATTCTTTCAGACAGCCCAGATCCTCTTCATTCTTCCAAGCAAATTATTAAAGCAAAAGCATACTCATATACTTTTCATCAATAATATCGTCATATTTCTTAAAGGCTGCAAAAGTCCTTTTACCCACTTGGCAGACAGATATGCAAGCACTGTCTGAGCTTCAGAGGTGATTAGTGCCCCAGTTGCAACCCCAAGATTCATTTGTATCAAGAGGCCTCCAGCACCTGTAAAAATCATCTCCCAATGAATTTCTCAAGGTCACACAAAGTCAGGAAAAGAATTAAGAATCAAGTTCTGTCCAGTGCTTTATCAACAAATTTAATTTTCAGGTGTCATCCATTTTTCGCCTGATATTATGGTCATTCAAGCTCATATTTCACAGATGGACACCTTTTGCTCTAGGCATACACTACTTGATCTATTTTAGAAATCAAGCACAAGATCCTCAGATAGAGCCAATCCACACACTCACAGTGCAGGGTAACACTGAGCAGAGGTCACTTCTGAGCTGTTCATCACCTGCTGGAAACAACTTCTGTGGATGCTGTGCACCCAGACCTGCAATTAGGGTTTATAGGGAACCTTTGTCATTCCCTGTTCACCCCTGCAACATCTTTTTCCTCTATGAAATAAAAAAATAAAAAAAAAAAAGATGGTGGGTGGAAAGAAAACATGGTACAAGAACCTAGAGATCAATGATTAAACCTTTGGATTCAGAGACTTTAGAGCCAGATTTTATCAGTTATCAATTCCACCAGACAGAATTTGCTCCCAAATCTATATTATTTATCTAAAAGGGCACTCCAGCACATAAAAACAATTCAATGCTATAAATTTACATATGATATAACATTTCTTCATTTGCCCACTTACAGAAATACCAAGAGTTAGACCTTCCTCTGATTTATTGAGGTGAAATTGAATTGGTATAAATGTGGCAAAAACTTAGAAGGTCACAAAGATCCTTAACGAAACACCTGATCACAGAGGCCCATTTAGAAAAGAGAATTCCAAGTTCCTTGGCCTCAAGATGCATGACAAAGATTAATTGCAAAAGTAAAGCAATACATGCTGAAGGGAACTAGAAGACAGGTGCAAACAATTGCCGATATTTAAAAGCATTTTGCAGAATTCATTTGTAGTTCTTCATAATCACTTCAGTATCACAGGAAAAAAAAAAATCTGAAGGAAAAAATGGCAAGGTATCAGTGAATAGAGCTGGGTAGAAGCCCAAGTTTCTCCAAGAGGAAAGATTTTTATGCAAAGAGGAGGAGTAAGCCAACCTGAAAACTCATCTCCTTCCTTTGAATATTCTAGAGCAAATCCAGTACAATAAAATGAGGCAGAAAATTCCGGGGTGGAAAGGACATGCAGAGTTTACATTTAATTCTGCCCATGCATGTTTCCCAGCAATCAGGAATACAGGGGTTCATGTTTCAAACAGGATTGGAAACAACCAGCCCCTGATGGAGTCCTTACGAACAACAAAAGAAACCAGCACCCAGAAGACTCTGTTGCCAGAAGTAATGTCAGCAACTGGTCCTTTCACTCTGACAGACACATTAAGAGACCCAGATGTCCAAACTGGAGGTTTTCTAAAGAAGAAATCTAAAATATGCTTGGATCATTCATATATAGAATACTTCAGGCTACAATCATTCTCAGCAAGAGATTTTCCTTAATACTTGTCTACATCTGTCAGCTCATGCTGATACATACTGTAGTTTTATTTTTATTGATTTTAAATTTTAAAAACGTCACAAGTTAATTCACAGGTTTTTAGAAGAGGCCAGCAGTAACTAAACTATTACAACATCTTAATGAACCTACTTCACCAGAAGCGAATTAGTAGCCCCAATTAGTATATTCACTAAATGTTTGTAATTTTAAGCTGGATGCAATGTATGCTGTCTTCAACACCTCCTCCTTGCCACTGGAGAAGCAAATAGCTTGCATTTTCCCTTTATATGACCATCTTCCTGTATCTTGCAGGCATATAATTTGCTATTCCTATAAGCTCTTTTTTTTTCAGGTAATGGTAGTGGTGCATGGCACTTTGCTTTGGAGCCAATTCCATGCTAAATATTGATGACTAGCTTAATTAGGGACTAGGAAAGGAAAATTAAGGGTGGGAGAGACTGGATTAACAAAACCAAACAGTGATGCTGCTGAATGTGAACCCAAAAATGCATTTTAAAAATTCTACATGTTTTAATGAGTAATACTTGCGTGCTTTTAAAATCATTTTGTAGCTATGGCTTCCAGTCATGAAAATATATGCAATCTCATAAAATGTCTGATATTAGCATGCCTCTTCAAGTGCAAGTGAGTTGTCAATAAGACAATTAAGACAACATCAATAATACACACTGCATGTTATTATCTGCTATTCGAAATCCCAGCCTATCCAAAGATCTCTGGAAACAAAGGGTACATCCGACATTGGCAAAAACATCTCCCACATGTGAAATATGTAATTCTGAATGTATGCAATGGCACTCCTACCTGTAAGGGAAAAAATGGATTGCTTTTAAATACAGAATAAATAACTCCTGATAATGTAAAACCTGGCTCCGTAAAAGAAATGGCTACAATAGAAAATTAGCAATCCTGTGCTTAAATCAATCACTTCTATCACATGATCCAAGTCGATAAAAGTACTGAATAAGTACTATCATTGACCTTAATCAGCCAACAATTGGCACACAGGGATCAGAAATCCTAGTGAGGAAATCAGTTGTCCCTAGTAAATTTTAGGGTTTGGGGGAACAGCAGACATGCAACCTCTCACAATATCTTTCTATCCAAACACCACAACAGTTTTAACAGGAGGAAGGAAGGACTTAAGTTAAATAAGCAAACTTCCAGCAGACTTCTTCAGGTATACAACTTAACAGGTGTACAAGCATTTCCATTTCAGAGCTGAAGAGTGCTCCACTCATGACTTTTTTTTCTCCCTCTGTAACACAGGAACTGTAGCCAAGCATACAATGAAAACAGTCCTCAATGATTTTACTTGGTGGAAATAACCTATCTGGAAGTGCAGGTGATGAAAATTGTGCTGCACAATGATTAATTTGGGATTTAATTCTGATGTCCCATTTCATCCAAAGTTGCCATTAAGCTCAAAAGGAGAAAGGACTACATAAGTGGGACCTAACATTTTTATTTATCCACCTCATAAGCTGAATGTGATTTCAGATTGAACAGAATAGATTTCCCTGTAACTAATGGACCAGATATATTCATACAATGTCCTTTTATTGATTTTACTTTCTTCTACCTATTGTTTGCATTTTCCTTTGTAAAACATATAACTGTCATTATGCTGTAGATGTCCTTTACAATTATTATATCATTCACTATTTCTTAACAAAAAATACATGTTTTGCTACAGCGTGCGTTCTAATGAAAGACTCCCCACTAGCCAAACTGGAGCCTAAATCGTTAGAACATACTGTACAATTTGGGAGAAACAGAAGAAAATTAAACCCTTTGGAATTGGTTTGTTTGGTTTTGAAATATGTGTCATTAAAAATTTAATAAGAGGGAAAAAAATGTCTAAAGGACAGGCTTCATTTTAGACACATTCTAAACAATAAGCCTATTTATATAACTGATCACATAACGAATTTCTAGGCACTTTATGGAATGAAAAGCCTTTTGCACTGCAAAAGTCATACCACACACAGCTTTCAAGTTTCAGAAAATAAATATTCAAAGGGATGGAGCAATAAAAAGATATTAAGTATTTTTAACCCACACTAGTCTGAAATTTTACACAGTACCTTAAATAAACACAAAAAAAATTGTTAAATATCTACAAAGGATAAGTATGTGAACAAATTTAAACATACTTTCTTTGTTTACCAATTTTTTTTCACTCTTCCTTGATTTATATTGCAATATTTTTTTCCTAAGTTACGATTATGCAAAGTACAATTTGTTTTGGATTACTATTTGGAATGTTTACAATTATTTAAATACAATTTACTTAACTATTTTGAAACCAAATGATGTGTTGAATTAAAGAAGGTTCAACATTCAAATTGCTGTCATGTGCTCATTTCTCTGCAATTGCACTGACAGCTGAGCATGGCACATTTTCATTTGTGCAGGGGGCCTGGTGCTCCAACAGGTCACACTGATTTTAGAATCTTCCCACCAAGGGGCAACTTTTGTGGAACCAACATCCAGCTTCTCTGTCAATATGGAAGCCAGCAGCTGAATGTAGGCAGAGCTGAGAAGAAAAATGTAAAGTCCTGCTGTTATGGATAAAACCTACACAGAACTTAAGCTACAGCTTACAAAGGCAATGATTCAGCTACCAGATTAAAAAACATTTTCAAATAACCAAATAACTTTGCATGCAAGAGCAGCCTTCAGAGACATTCACATTTATGCAGAGCCAGCTTTTGCCAAAACAGCGATGATCTCAAGTGTTTCAGTTCCTTAATGCAACTAAGCCTAAGGGCACAAGGAAGGGGTGAGGTTGATAAAGTAGGAAGCACCCACACATAAGTATCTTTGACGGAGTAAAGCTTCCAGCAGGATCTCAACCAGGTGCAGCCACTTTCATTAGCCAAGTCTGAGATTACTCCCATGCTGACTATCAAGTCCTATGAAAATATGAATTATCTGCATGCACCACAGCAGTGCTCATCCACATGCTTTGCCACTGCTGGACATCCTCAGGGTTTCACAACTATACACATAATTACCAAAATTCTCTCAGAACTTCAACACACAAATACCCATCTCCAATTTGTAGACTCCAGTTCTTTAACTTAATTGTGCTGTTTAATTTCCCATTAAAAGAGAAAAATTCTCAGTTGTACAGATGGGACAAGACAGAGTCTGGGATTTCTGAGGCATGCAGGAGAGGAGCTGTGTTAGGACTTTCATCTCTCCCTTTTGGTTTCTACTGAAATCTGTTACTTCTGCTTGTACAATCAATAACAGTCAAACTAGGATTGCTCAGATTCAGAACATAGTTACCAGCTGGAATTCTTAGGACAGTTTTGGAAGCTCAGCCCTAACTGAACTCCTCAGGGTTTGGGTGTGTTTGTTTAAATAAAAGGAAAATTTCAGATAAAAGACATAAATTCCCCATCCAAGGCAGCTATTCTTGGAACACCTTAACTCTTGGCCATGGAAACTGAGTCACAGTTTCAGAAGACCCTTCCAGCATGAAACATGCAAATGCAGTTTTGGAGATTTCAGTGTCACTGAAGTCAAGGCTATCCCTTTGATACTCAAAGCCTTGAGCTAAATACTGCCTTGTCATGAATAAACCAAGTTCAGATACTTAATCATGTTTTCATCTCCGTGAGATGGAGCACTTCCACTATGGTTACCACTGTGATACAGAGCCTTTAGTCAGCAGGGCTTCTCTGACTGCTACTGTGAAGAGTCAGGAGCTCTTCTGTCTGCAGGTGACAACCTGAGGGACTCTACTCAAATCCAGGTATGGCCAAGCCAGAACTGACAGCAAGTCTGCCTAGAAGAGCATTAGAGGATGTCCTAGGGCTTGCCTGACCACCTGAAATTCAGGGGCATTTTTCTGGGCCAGAGAAGATCACAGGTGTTGCCACTGAAGAAAACCACATGTTGGCCTACCAGCCTTAGGCTTCATGAGTAGGAAGAGTTTTCTCAGGATCAATGGAATTACTCAGGAACACAAATCAGCACCCTGTCCATGGGAGGAGTAAAGCTGACAATTCTTCTGAAGAGAAAACCTTGGTTCCAGTGAACTCAGTGGTAAAAGCCCCATTATTCAATGAAGCCAAGATTTAGTCCTAGACTATAAGGCCAATAAGGAAAACAGAAGAAAGATTTTTGTTTAATCACTCCTTATGCACTCCAATGAGATGGTCCTCATTCTGTTATTCAGTCCTTTCTGTGATTATCAGGGTTCATGTGAGGACAGGGACAGGATTCTTCTCTGTTTTATTTCAAACCATTTTAGGCACATCATTCTTTTCTTCCTCTTTTAATGGGAGTGCAGAAACCCTGAACTCTGGGGGCTGGCTCAGACTCTCGTGTCTCTTGGTGGGTCTGTCACACAGATGAAAACAGAGTGCAATTGCTGCATAACCTGCACTGTGCCCCAAGCTGCAGCAGCACTGCATGGCTTCATGTCAGTGACATGTCACAGTCAGTAGTGAGTGTGTCAGCTCACTGACAGGCACACCACGTGTGACACCATCCTCCAACACTGCTCTCTTGGGCAGCCTCTGCCTCTCAGGGACAGCCTAAACAAGACTTGGTAGCAAGGAGAGCAGGACAGGCATTGTGTGGGTTTTCTCAGTGCTGTGATGTGCAGCTGCTCTGGAGGAGTCCCACCACAAGGCGAGTGTCAAATGTCACTCATGTTTCCGCTGTGACTGCGAGCATGGTACAGTGCATAAAACCCAAACGTGCTAGTTAAACTGTGGAACTCCTGAGCAGTGCCCTCCATTAAATGTAATTGCATTATCTGACAAATAATCAATGTTCAGATGACACTCAAGAGTCCTAGCTGCTAATCCTGGGCTAAAACTATCTGATATTTGCCTTCTTTCTGAAGTTTTATACTGTGCCTGTGCTTCAATATCAGCCCCAAAGGAGAAGCAGCATCACAAATAAGGTCCTGGCTTCCAATATGAATTTTCTAATAGTTCCATTAGAGAGATGAAGAACATAATCTGGTTTGGGACAAGAGAGAGCTCAGTCTTTGGCAAGCAGAGTGACATAGCACCTTATTTATATCGTTACTTATGGTATTTAGCATGCTAACTTTTCATTTTGTTAGGTTTAATTCTTCAATATTTGGTACAGATCTCTTATTTGACAAGGAGTCCCAATGAGAAGGGAAAGAGCAGTGACTTTGATATCAAGATCTGCAAAGAAAACTAAAATAGCAAACAATAGTTCAACAGAACAACCTGTGCGAGCACAAGAGCTATTTTATATGGCTGTGGGCTGCTCTGATCTGAATGCATAGAGGACAGCATTATCCTGGGACAGAAAAAAAACCTTCTCTCATTCTTTCTTCACCTTCCTCTTCCTCATTTGGGCCTCCCAGTTGAAGCTCCCATGGTCTGCAGCCCCTATATCCCTGATGCTCCACCTCTGACACAGGAATGAGCAGTGGCACTCCAGGTCCTGCCTGTCCTGGCCACTCCCTACATGTATGTCCTGCCTTCATCACTTGTGCGTGCTGGTATAAAACTCCTCACAAGTCCCCTGCCTTGCACAATTCCTCATCTGCAGCTGGAAAGGGCTCAGCCAGGCCACCCTGGCAGGATCTGCTCCAGACACCCAGCAGCTTCAGAGCCAGGAGTGGTCATGGGCAAAGGGAACAGCCCTGTCCCCTGGGGTGTCTGGAGTCAACCTGCCGTGGGAAGGTGGTGCTGGAATGATTCCAGACAAGCCTTGGTGGAAAGAACAAGAAAATGAGAAGAATTTTCCTGCTCTTCACAAAAAAGCACAGTTCTGTGATGTGAGCTTAATTAACATTTACATGAACACTGGATTTGTTTATATTTAATACATCTTTTTCTAAATGTAATTCAAGACTACAGCTATTCTAAAGTATGAAAAGCAACTCTTCCTTTGAACCACATTTTTAAAGAAACTACTCTTCCAGCCAATTTAAAAAACAATTATGAGACCACACATGATTTTTGAAATCACAGATTATTGATGGGAACAACAGAGATAAAAAAAAGTTTTGAAAAACAAGAAAGTAATATGGCTTATTGCTGGTTTTCAAAACACTGTAACACCTAACTCATAAACTAATTGAATTGTGTCCAGGATTTTTCACTACTTTGGCTTTTTCTAACTGCAGAAGACCCAATTCAGCACAGAAATGCTTTAGCACCTGACACCCAGTATTAGCCAAACAACTAAACACATTTCAATACCACTGCTTTTGCACTAAGTCAGGATCAAATGCTATTCCAGAAATGCTCAGTTAAGATCAACTGAAGCACTACAGCAGGATTTGTAGCACTGTACCAGTAAGGTTTGGCGCTGAACAGCTTTAACTGACAGCTCTTACATGTATGAGAAAATCTTGTTTATAAAATCTGAAAGAGAGCTCATGAAACAAATTATATCCACAAATTATTCACAGCTGAAGGTACATATGATCCTCCCCACAAACTAAAGAATTCCTATAGGCTACAGAAAATTCTGTTAACATATGGCCTTCCTGAGAAAAATTAAGCATGTAAACCAAGGGGAAAAAAGTATTGAACATAATAAAAAGATGAGACCATTCTAAAGTATTCTTATTCTTGTCATATCACTTTCTCAAAGACAAGTCTATTTATACCTTTTATGGGTGTTTTCATATCATGCAGTTGTAAGACAGGCATGCAAGCATCTTATACTAAATTATTATTCAGTAATTATTATTTACATTCTGCTTGTACACTTGCCAAACTCCACATACACCTGCTTATAGAAGGATGGGGCACCTGTGTGAAGGCAGGAAGTGTTTCAGTATGGACTTTAATCAGAGAGCAGCAAGCCCTAATAGAATAATAGGTAACTGGGTTACCTAATTGAAGAGTTTAAGTGTTGGCAATATCATTGATAATACACTAATAAGTTAGAAGAGCCTTCTTCACTTAGATGTCCAGCAATCATTGGACAAAATAAGGGCTTAAGATTGTTTAGAATTAATGTTGTTCACATATGAATACAAATTATCTTAGTAGGCTTTTGCATATTGATTGTACGTTGCTGTTAAACCTTCTCATTTCTATAGGAATAAATGATCCTTATTCAACATGTAAAAGCTGCCCTAGTACTAAACACTGATCTCAAGGAAGGGCAAATCCTAAATGGAAATAACTGGACAGGACTAAATTCTACACTCACAGGAGCACATGGGAGCACCTTGGACCCAGAACAAGGTACAAATGGCTTCCAAGCCTGGCAGAACTTTCCGTTTAACAAGGAGAACTTCCATTTTTCACAGGTGATTTCTGGATAATTCTGTGAAAAAAAACCCACACACATATCTGAAGAGAGTATAGAAAGGGCTCAAGACACTTCCCTGCCCCCCTTTTTTTTATTTAACCAATTTCCTATTTCAAATAAGAAGAAATTACCCAAAGGAGGAAAAGCTGTCTTCAAATCCAGTATGAAAAAACAACACTTCTCCTTCCCTCTATCTGCCAGCCCTGCTTCCCTAGCACTGTGGCTAACCCAGAGATCCTGATCCAAGAGATCCTGCTCTGCTACCTTCACACACAGCTGGAAGCATGCTGAAAGCCAGTGCTTCTCCTTCACTTATCTTTGGTTTGCTCTGTTGCGTTCAGCTCCACCACCAGCTTCAAAGAGATTATTGGCATCTTAAAGGCAGAAAAAAGTGATGGGGTCTTCAAGGGTATTTTAATTATTAAATAAGAAATGATAAAATTGTGCCATGTTATTTTTTAAAAAACAAAACATTTGCTCCACAATATAATTAAAACCAAGAAAAGAATGCACAATTAGCAAAAGATATATGATGTGTCATAACAACAGGCAAAGATAAAAATTTTCTGAAGGCTTATTTGTAAATCTATATTAATAAAGGAGAAACATAAAAAAGAGAAGGTTTTTTTTTAATCTAATAGGTAGTATTTTATTTGACTTAAATACATGAAGCACATCTTCAAAAACCCAATCTCCCAACAGAAGACCTCATCAAAGCAAAACAAACCCACAAAAATAGTCCTCATATGGTTAAAAACATCAACATATTCTGAAAAGAGATGTTTTCTTCTAAAAAAGGTACATAAATAAGTGTCATGCAGTTGAAGAATATGGACTAGCCAGACTATTTTTACAGAGGTATCAAATCTACTTTTAGATCTTTGTACCAGCTACAGAGCAGGAGAATGAAAATTGCATTACATTACAGATTACACATGTGTAAACCATTCTCAAATTCAGCTGTTTTTATTTGTAAATCATAAATTTCAATACCTTTCCCAATATCACAGAAAAAGTCTGCATGATCATTTCTTCCTTTCCACAACAGTTATCTCATCAAATGCAAGTTCTGTCTAACTTGATGGTGGAGTTCACTGCAGAAGTTGTATTCAGTAAGCAAAAGGTTAATAATCTGAAGTCAGTGATTTAGTATCATGACATGGGTAGTAGCCAATCAACAGTTGGTGTTTGAAAGAGGCTGTGATATATTATATTTATAAAGCAGGGGGGGTTGTGGTGATTTTTTTTTGCTTGTGTGATGATGATTTCACTTAAATGAACACTAAATTTGACTCAGCCTGCTCACACCTGAAAAGATACTGAATCAGTGACAACAACAGACCTGATCATTACAACATTCATTAAGGTCTTCAATTAGTGAACTCAGTGGTGAATGTTGATCATAAAAACACTGGAAGAGTTTTCATCTGCAAGCTTGGGCCCCATGAAATTCCTGTTGCCCTAAGAGAAAGGCTTTCCCTTTTCAAAGGGTACCCAAGGGGCCCCATTCCTCATTCATGTGGTTCATGGTGGCTGCTGGGGGACACTGGATGGAGGTAGAAAGGCAGTGTGAGAAACAGCTCAGGGTGCCTGTGTAATTCCTCTCTGTTTTTAGAGGCAGCAGCCCCTGGAGAGGTACAGTGCCTCCCCAGAATGTCCCAGTCCACATATTCATAAAGCAGTCATCAATAGCCACAAATTCAGGCCATTCCTAGAAGAGCTTTTTGCTACTTAAACTGTAAAGCAAAATAAATTAAAACCCAAACTAACTCAACACTCATTACAAGCACCTTTTTAAAAAGAATTTAAGAGTTTTGATGCAAAGGGTAACTGTCAGCCAATATTTTACTCCTAGGATTTTATTACAGTTAACCTTCCATGGATCTGACTTTATATATTCTCCATATGTGAGATTTCTATAGGTGCCAGCAGCAATAAAGGTATTTAAGGGTTGCAGGCATATCCCCAGATTCACCTCAGCTGTAGCAATCTCATGGCATTAATAGATCAGAGATCAGCTCAGAGCAGTTCTAAATGATGAAGACTGCTTAAACCAACTTACAACAGGCATTTACACACAGGTGGAAGGTCTGACCCCAAACCCTTGAGAGTCAACTGCAAGGTGCTCATGAGTTCCATGGACTTTGAACCAGCTGCTAAGAAATAGGCTAGAATTTTTTGTACTTTGTGACAGAGGGTAGTAGCAGTATCTTGTCTATACCTTGCAAGTATATACAAAAATAGACTGTAATCTTAAGATCAAATTAGAGCCACATCATTGATGTAGCTTAGGTCTTGTAAAAATCCAAGTTGCACAAAAATTGAAGACCAATAAAAATGTTTCCATGGTTCTTTTTTTAATCCCATTGAAAACAATTTTTCGTTGTAAACATTTTTGCTAGCCAAGCACTGCAGCATTGTGCAACTGCATGACAGCCAAAGAGAAACTGATGAAAAGCTGACTAGATTGATTTCATTTTTCCAACCGGAGTGAAATACGTAAAAGGAAATAACAAAATGGTGAAGTTATTTTTACATATAAAAAATGTCCACATTTAATAAACTCACATGGAAACTGCACAGCCAATGGTAACGCTTTTAAAATAGATCTACAGATCCCTTCAGTTCTGCATGGAAACAAAAGCAGGAGTAGGTTTCTGCTGCACCTTTCCCCTTCCTCAGGGAGCACAGAAACACCCTCTGTGCTGAAGTCAGACCTGAGCTTGCCCATTCCCTCTCCCCCCATGACCTCCCAGTTTCTGTGTAGAAGTGTGGCAGGGGGTTACTACTAGAACTCAGAGCTATATTTATTCCCTTGGCTCCCATCCATCACTGTTGCAGAGCAGCCAGGAGGGGAACCAACCAATACAGCATGGATTCTGCCAGAGTTGTGCTGCCAGACAAGTTAAGAATGAAAGAAAGAGGAAGCAGGAGCTATCAAAATGAGTATTTCTATCTCTAAGGAAAGAAGGATTTCCTCCCTTTGTGGATTCCTCTTTTAGAGATTAAGACATTTCTTCTCTGCTTTTTAAGAGATCCTGACAGAGAAATCTGCCAGTTTCATAGATCTTCTACACCTCAGAGGAGGTTCTTCCTGCGAGAAGGAACAAGTGCAGTATCCCTTGCATCTCTCAGGCATTTGTTGGCATTTACACAGCATTTCCTTCCTCCTCCCAGTACTCCCAGAGAGCCATCCACAGCAAGCTCTCTGCTGCACAAGGTCCAAAGCAGTACCAGGAGAAAGGGTTAATGTTTCACCCATTACACCTCCTAGAGCTACTCACTCAGTACTCAGGGGCATGTGAGAATATTGTGTTCAAATACATAATCCACCAAACAAAAATAATGGCAACAAAACTCCATTTCGAGATGAAAATTTTTGGATTGTAAAGATGCACTCCATCACCAACTGACTTTTATAACAGCTGAATTGTGAATTATGCAAGAAAGAATTTTTTAGTATCACAAATACTTTGAGGATTTTAGAATTTCCTTTTGTTGTCCTCTGGGACTAACCTGATACCTTTTGCAGTTTTTCAAAACTAAAAGCCAGCAAGGAAACAGTAAAAATACGAGACTGCTCTCCCCATGTCACACTCAGGAGTGCAGGCTGCAAGCCTCTGCAACAGAAAACAATTGGATTCAGTCTCCCACATCACACTGGAGTGCCCAAGCCAAGAGTGGGTTCTCTTCTGACCCACTGAATAATTAAATGATTATTTAAATTGGAATAGCCTGAAGCAGGAACTTAAAAAGAAGAGCCAAAGTGTGTTTTTGAAGCACTCACCTGGGATGTGAGAAACTTGATTTGAAAAAGCTGATTCAAATCAGATAGAGAGGAACGATCTGAATCCAGCTCTCCAGTGACCCAGGTGCATTCCATAATCACCAGTTCATAATGAAGTGCAGAGATGCAACTCTTTCATTTTGAGCAGAAATTCAATTGTGGACCTGAGAAATCCTTCAAAGATGCAGCATGTTGGTGCAAACTAATGAACTGGTATTTTTCAACTGCAATAAGAAAATGGCAGCTAGTTCTGGCCAGAAACTATACTCCTATATTTGGAAAGCCCTTAGCATGCCAAAGATACAACCAAATAAACAAAAGATTGAAATTCTAATCCAGAAGTTGTTGTGGGTTTCCTATTGCTCATTTATCTCATAGCATGTCCATTTATGCAGGCACAGGCATATAGCTTTGTGTGTTCAAGCAAAAAAAAAAAGGAAAGATGCGTGAATGTTTGATCTTTAAAACAGTAAAGAATATTTCAAAATAGCTGAGCTATTTTAAGAGGCATTTTATGGTAAAATCCAAAGGAGGGAGAAGTTGGAGCAGGACAGATTTTTTAGTCTGTATTATGGTGCTAATAATGATACTGGGTTAACTTCTACTGGTTATTTTATTAGCCCTAGGAGAAATTATACTCCTATGGCAAAATCTCAACGAATCAATGAAGAGCAGTTACTTTAAAAAGGTAATAAATAGTCATTTTATTGCACAATTCACTTTTGGGTTGCCTATAATCTTTGCATTTTTTTTAACTCAAAAAGTTGATTCCTTTCTGTACGTGAAATGATGAAAGGAGAAAAAGTTTAATCAGGAAACAGTGGAGCTGCACATTGTACTAACAGTGAAATTAAGAATCACATGAGTTTCACCAGGTAAGGAAGGGAAGTTTTATCCACTGACTCAGTCATACCCAGACTGAAATAACAAAAGCAGAATTGGATCCTAGAAATCACATCAAAATCAATAAAAATTTTGCTAAACTTAATGCACTTTCCTGTGAGAAGAGAGATTGATAATTTTCCTCAAAACGTATTCCAACAAAACGAAGGTAAAAGTTACTTGAAGCAGCAATTTCAAAACTAGTGCTGCTTTCTAACATTGAGTCAACCCTCAACATTCAATAACCTCAGAAGTCCTGGTGTGGACTGGAATGCATAACAGCGTTCATGCTAACATTGGAGAAATAAAAGTATTAAAACAAAAAAGAGAGAGCATGTATATGTGAGTGATTTTTTTCCAAAATATGATATCATATTTTGAAATGACTGAACTAGGGCACACACCTATCAAAAATCCTTGGCCACTAGAGTAGAGGGCATTTTCTACTTCTCCTGTTAATTAAAAACTAATGCCAGAGAAGAAAAGGTTTCTCCCTAATTCACTTGATGAACACTTCACTGTCACATAGTTCCCTTGAGTAAAACTGTTATCAAAACTAAAATGTTGCACTATCCTATGTTTTAAGATTTCTGAGGACCCCTGAAGAAATGAGATCTAAGGAACAAGTGTTAGGAAACATACATGAAAATTAAATGTAGCTTATCCACACAGAGCTATCAAATAAATGTTAGGAGAGGAACATCCAGCCCACCGTGTTAGTATTTGTTAATAGAAACCTGACTTTACACCTCCCTGCTTTCTTCACCCAAGCTCCCACATGCTCTTTCTCAAGAAACGAACCTAGGCATCCCTTGAACTCATTTATCCTTCCCTTGCTGATAATTTATTCCATACGTCCTTTGCATGAAGTTATTCTGCCTGAATTTCCTATTTACCCATGTTTCTCTAAATTTTAGATTAAAGAGACCTACATCTATCTGTATCTACCACTGGTATTTCAATAATGAGATTGACAGTAACAATGTCTGCAAAATCTATGGAGACCAGTTTATGAGAGTGAAATAAAACAACATTAATACTGCATGCCATCATTTAGAAAAAAATACTTAATGCCAGGATAGCAGCCTAACACAGTGCTACGACATGGCCTACCCAGGGCTAATTCTCAGATCAGCAGGGGCCAGGACTATGAAGGAAGCACAACACATAGCCCTGTTGTGACTGAGTAGACTGAGGTACTTGATAGCAGCCCCTTTGTAGTACTGATGAGCTCAACAGGGCTCCCATCCTCCTCACAAAGAACCACAGTGACTGCAGCAGAATATCCGAAAGGCATAAATAAAAAGGAAAAGTTTCTAACAGCATTTATTGCAAAAAAAAAAAAAAAAAAAAAAAAAAAAAAAAAAAAAAAGGTAATGTAAAGAAACTATAACGAAATTCACATAAAGGCTGAAATAAGCTTATCATAATGGGAAGAATCAGGACAGTCATGTACCCCTCTGCACCACAGCACCCTGACCCTGACCCTGAGGCTGAAGACAAGGAAAGCTCCCCAGGACAACCCCAGGCTGTCCCAAGGCAGAGTAGCAGCCACAGGTGGTCCCGTAGTGGCCCCTGCCACCATCCTCCCCTGCACCCCTCTTGGGAGTGAAAGTCAACTCATCCTCTCCTTTTTCTTTTCCTTTCTGTCTTCTCCTCTTCCCAAAACTGAGACAGGGCCAAATTTTCCCAAGCATTCTTTCCCTGGCACTGGGGTACTCCCTTGGGATAACCCCAGCCTAATCTTCACCAGCTCCCACCCTCCTGGCAAGCACTGGCTCCCTCTGGGAGCCCAAGATTCCTACAGCTGGACAGTTCAACACTAATGCAAGAAAAACGAGCTGCTGGTTTGAAGAAGCTCTGTTGCTTGCCCCATGCCATGGGAATGAAGCCATCATCATTATTTTCAGGCACTGCTACCTGCAGATCTGTCTGTTAATGTCCTACCAGGATCGGCAGCGCTGCTTTTTTCATAACATGGCAAACACTTGTAAGGAATTACCTAATTCTGCTTTTTGGTTATGTGAGTCTGCTCATATACTGCAATGCACAGTGGAGGAAAGCTCAGATATTGAGGCTCCTGTGGCTATTTTAGTTCTGTTTTCCTCATCTGTGTTTAAAATACAGTCAGATTATAACAAAATTGTTTGTCTTTAATATAGTTCAACTTGACCTGATGAACCCATCTCTTTAGAAAACAATCTCACATGGAGTATTTAGATTAAGACCTGTAAAAAACAGTGACTTCAAAATACTTTCAAGGACCCGTCTTATGATTTTTAAAAAACACAGACAACTAGGCTAATTATAATTACTCCTCTATAATTCTTTTGCCTTTTTGATGCATCTGGTTATCTAGTAAGATGCACCTGAAAATTAGAGCAAATTTAAATTTAAGGGAAAGGTGCCAAATTCAGAATACTGGGAGAATCCTACTTCTGGGAGCATATTTAGTGACAGCTTTGGTGCAGTTGGGCAGAGGCAACCCAAATCCTCCCTTGCTACCCTATTCCCCTGCCTCTTTCCTGATCTGGATCTCTGCTGTCCCTGAAAAGATGCTTCAAATCTCTCCCTCAGTGCTTGGCTTCGTTGCTTAACCTGCCAATATGAGTGAAAATGTCACAGCAGTTATTGTGATCCACTCCGATTCCGACAGACGCTCCTCGGTTATTTCACGTTAAACATCGATCGGATCATTGCAGTTTTCCCTTGTTTCAGCCAAGGGCACATTCTGATCACTGCCTTGGTCCCACAAAGTTCATACTCCGTATTCGGCCACACAACTGGAAGTCAGAACCACACAGCTGTACAATAACCCTGAGATCAGCCAGTTAAGCATCAGAATTATTTTACTTTTACATATTTTCTTTCAGTAGCTCATCCTTTTTTTCCTCTTCCACGAATATCTGTGCCTGGAGTTTCTTCACTAGAGAAATTTGGATTTCCATCTACAGTTGCCAGAAATAAGTTTATTCATGTTTCTATAAAAGAAAGTATGTATTCTGTTTTTTCATCTGTGTTGTCTTTCCCTGAATCCAAATTGCCTGCAAGTCAGGGAAATGCAAGGTATGAAAGAGAGGACAGAAAAATAGCTTTTTAAGATCATACTGTTTTTAGCATTTTGAAGAGCCAATATGCATCTCTTCAGGTATCTGAGAGAAATGCAGAGATTAAAATTTAGATTTGCTTACAATCTTATTAAAGTGCACTAAATCAGAAGATTAAAAGTCTTTAATTGTCCACACTCAAACTATAAAAATAAATCTATCTATGGCTTTGGTTTCCATTTTCATAAAATTCAGATAAATCATGTCTTTTTCTTTTTTTTTTTTTTTTTTTTTTTTTAGTCAAGGCACTCTAAAAACACCTGTGCAATTCAAAGTCAACTTTAAGCAAAAATCAACATTTGGAAAAATTACTTCTTACTGATTTCCCTACACTTGATGAAACTTGTGCTTCCCAGGGAATAAGCACAGCCCATTTTAATGGACTAGTGGATTTTTCTACATCTGTTCTAATGCAAATCTCTTTGGTCACCTAAGGCTCCATGGTGGGTAAACAACCTAATGTGTCAGCTTTCTGTACTGAAGATCACAATTTCTGATCTCAGCACTGTCTTCATTGCTGCAAGCAAAACAGTGGTACTGATGTTGCAACTTACAGGCTACTCTCTTCTGATAATGAATGGGTTGGGTTATTGGCCTCTGGCATGGACAAAAATATGACAATCAGCCTCTTCATTATATAAAAGCCTACAGTGAAGACAGTGCCTGACAACTTGCTGAGTATTAGAGCTTAAATATGTTCAGAAGTCAAAAAGCCCGTAGAACAATTCTTTTTTCTTCTTTTCCATTAATAAAGACATAGTCAATTTATCAAAAGAGTTTTAATACAGTGTTTCCATCGCAGCAACTTGTATCTTCAGGAAATCATTTGCAAAACACAGCTTTAGCCTGCAAATACTTCACGTTCATTCCCTGCAAAAGTAACAGAGAGGCTGACCTTTCTTACATCTGCAGTTGTTAATTGTCATCATCATAAACAGCACATGAAAACAAAGTTTAAGTCACTGGCACTTTAAAAAACCCCATCATATTAAATCTCATTTACCTGCAGGGATAGAAATTCAGAGTCAGGAGCAAAATCTGAAGACAGAGCAGACATGAGAAAGTGCACCCAGTCGCAGGGTTTAGCAACTGTACCGAGACTCTTCTAGTGCACGTTCTGAAACAGCAATCGAATCTCTCAGCACTTGGTACCAAACTGGAAACATTTTTCTTCTACAACATTCCAAAAACTTTAAACAACTCATTTATGATTCTTTTCTAATGAAGATTAACAGCACATCCACTAGAAGATTAATTGAAAATATTTTTTTAAAAAAAAAGCATAACAGAAAGGGTAAAACAGACCAGACTAGGACAAACAACTCAAGCTATTTACAAATATTTTTATAATGACTAGAAATCATAGAGCCCTCTTTAACTGTCTAATTTAAAAAACAATAACAAAAAAAAAAAACAAACAAGCCAAAAAATGCATCATCTGTTGACTGAACACAGGGCCTGATTTTCAAAGCTGCTGAGCACCCACAACTCCATCTGAAGTCAGTGGAAGTGATGAATGCTCAGCAGCCCAGCAAATCAGGCCCAAACTGTCCAGGGGTCTGCTAGCAGCCTAACAGAAGTGGTGTTTAGAGCAGGGGGTTTGTTGCAGAATTGAGGAGGTTCAAAGTAATCTGTCAAAGAAGTGCTGCTACATTCATGAGTCGTAAAGCTAGCTGGCTCCCAGCTATGGGAAAAAAGTTAATTCATAGGGCTCATAGGGCTTGCATTTGTCAAGGAGCAGGACGTCAATGCTATCATTATCAGGCAAATCAGCCAGGCGTTTAATGGTAGAATCAGAAGACATTTGCTCTCCACTATCAGAATGACATCATAACTAAAGCAGCCTTCGGCGAGGGGGGAGAGCCGGGGCAAGGCTTGGGCTGCACGCAGACTTTGCACTCCTGCCCGGCTCGCCCCTCCGACGGCTGCTCCCCTTCCCCACGAGGCAACTTCCAGCTCTCAGCTGCCTCCCCTCCACAACTTTCCCTCGCAGCATCTGAAACACCAGTGTCTGATTTTACAAAACACTTCTAAACCTGCCCGACCCAAAACTGCAATATTGCAAGCCAGCCACTCGGTTAGGAGGGGACGGGGTTTACACAGAAGCTGCAATTTCACTCTAAAAAATTGCTGGTATTTTTAATTACTTCAGTCATGTTCAACCTCCATCAAATGGGGGGGGTGTCGGGGGGTGGGTACACACACATTAAAAAGCTAGTTGCCTGTCTGATTTAAGAAGTAGCAGCTTAGATAACTTAGTCGATTTTTAAGCATACACAAACACATACACAAACAACCTCTGAATATTCTGACATATATAGTGATGATCTATTCAATGACCAGAAATATAACAGCAATACACGTTTCCCTTCCACAGTAGCCATAATTATACAAGTCAAACAGCACAAATTACAAACTGTCAATCTATTTTCTTTAAAAATATCACTACAGGTACACAAGCATGGTACAAAAGCCTCACCTTGTATAACAACTGAGAGGGAAAAAGTTATGAAAGCAGACAGAAAACCTAAAATCCCTGAGGCTACAAAAAAATCCCGCTATTGAGAAATAACCCAAGAGACCACATAGGGAATGTACAGCTTTCAGAAGCACTTCTCATCTTATTTGCACTTAACCTATTGATGTACTTATGCAGGTCACTTACTTTTCGGATATGTTTGAACCCTTTATAATCATGCAGATCGCCGCGGTTTTCACTTGGGCTTTTGTTTTTTTTGGTTTTGTTTGGGTTTTTGCAAACAAGTTTCATTTAAAAAAGATCCAATTATGCAAATCTGCTGCCGGATAGGTAGTGAATATTCAATATGATGGTGATACTGTAATAGTTCAATGCAATGCACTGTACTGGACAGATTTATGAGGCAACGTCACTACTACGCTCTGGTCCTCGCTGAAGCATCTTGAAGTTAATTAAAGCTGCAATGTCCACTTTTCCAGCCACCCTCCTCATTCAGGTTTACTATTTCAGCATCAAACCACCGAGGGGGCCTCCCCCCTCTCTCCGTACATTTAAGCAGCCTTCCACAGTCAATGAACAATGAACAAAGATTTGAGCGATAGGAAGGGGGGGAGAGAAAAAAAATCTCCACAGGAATAATCAAATCCGGTTTAAACAAGTAAAAATATAGTTTCTAATATTAAACTAGAAAAGAAAACATTCTTCTCCAAGCGAACGTGCAGAGGCGCTTAGCCAACCCCTTCAGAAAGGGTCTAAAAGCAGCCAGTCCTTTTTATTTCGAGCAGTGAATGAGCCCAAACAAGGCTTCTAAACTTAATTATGACACTTAAAATAGTCTTTTTCCACAGAAGCGGGCGGCTCGCCGCCGCTATCTGTATCAGCCGGGCACATCAGCTCAGCAAACACGGCCCCTGTTGGATTTATTTTAAACTGCACGGGGGGGCGGGGGGCGGCGAGGGAACGCACGGCCCCGCTGCCAGCATGGGATCTTTGATCG
>JANPWX010000138.1:1167923-1195423 GCA_024734555.1 Trochalopteron elliotii
AAAAAAAAAAAAAAAAAAAAAAACTCCCGGGGAAACCTTGGCGGACAGGGGGACCGGAGCATCAGTCACCGCTCCGGCGTTTAAGAGAAGTAATCAGCGATAAAGTGACGTTGATCTGCACTGTAACCTTGTGGCGTATTTAATGTAAATAAGCCAGTTATGTTGCCAATCGCATGCATACAAACACATAAAGGTCCTCAGCGTTGCATTTTGATTCTTTCCATTAGAGCCGACTTTATTTACATACACTATTTAGGGGATCATGATAATTCTAAAACAATACTAGTGCCAAATGATTATGAAAATATGATTTTAATTAATCACGTAGTAGGCAAGGAAATTAGCATACGGTAATTAAACTTAGAGAAAAACGTCATGGAGGTTCTCTGCCTTATGGGTTCGGAATAATCATTAAACGATGGGTTTTCAGGACTTAATTATCAAACAAATAACTTTTTTAAAGCAACTTTACACGGTTTATCCGCAGGGCAACGATTTAGTAAATAATATATAACCAAGCAAACAAGGTGCAAATGTGACTGGTGAAATAGGTTGTGTTTCTACAAAGCAGGAGGGGGGGGAGAAGCTGAATAATGCAATTATGGATTCTGTGTCCCATAGTTGACAAAAGCATGGTGCCTCAATAGACTCTTTGTTATGGGATTATATAATGATTGTGGTGTAATTATGGGAAAAAAGATTTAGTAATAATAAAAAGTATCAAAATACACCAATGAGCAGCTTGTTTTAAAGAAAAGGCTTGCATGTGACATTAGGGGCATGTTAATAACAAAAAGCCAGGATCCGAAAGGGTTGACAAATAAAAAAGACTGTGATGCGCATGATTAAGAAGCGATGGAGACAGATTGATTATTCAAAATGCCGAGCCACAGGGACACTTAAAACATTGATTCAGGTAAGACTAGTTTCATCTTGACTGAAATGAGTTCCCTGAAGATGACTGGCATACATTTTAAATCAGTTTACTACATAAAAAGCATAACATCACAAGCTGAAACCGTCTAGTTAAAATAGGAGTCCATGAGAAAAAAAAAGTTTATGTTTGTGGCAATTCCCAGAGGGACTATGGAATTGCAGAGGAAGGGGTATAGATTAATTAGCTCTTCCTAAACACTGGACTTAAATGTGCCCATCTTTTATAATCCCTAGCCTCTGTTTCTGGAGTCTGTGGTCCAATCCCACTCCTGCAGATTATGGGGGCGATATTAATAACCCTAAAGGTACAATAGGACCTTTTTTTTTTTTTCCTAGAACTACAGTGAATTAACTTTCTATAATAACTGAAAAATTAGTGACATTTTTCCAATTGGTATTTGAAGTGAAGTTTATAAATAGTTGTTCAGAGCTATTCAATGTTTAAAAAAAAAAAAAAAAAAGGAAAAAGATTCCCATGCCTATACGAAAAAGTTTAGGAATTCACTCTGCATTTTCCAATTTGATGTGTCTGAAATTCTCTTTGAACAAATTCCAAAATACAAGTTTTTTCTATAGAAATTAGCATAGCAATCACATCAATAATATCACTATCTCTATGGGAATGATAACTGGAGCAGTGGGGGTGTTCTTTATTTCAATTCTTCGTGGATCAACTGATTATATTCTGTCTTCTTTTGAACTTGTTATTGTAAGTCAAGTGATTCTTTATAAGTGACAGCCCTGACAAAGAGACGAGGATGGGAAAGCAGGTCGAAAGGAAGTCGCCATATGGACTTTAAAAAAGGCACTTTTTAAACAAGATAATGGGGAAATGGATGTTGCCTTTTAACCCTGTCAAGACTGAACATTATTAGCAGTCTCATAAAAGAATGAGCTATACCTTTTTTAAAAAATATCAGATTTCACCTTAGGATTTCCATGACCTAGGGCTACATAAAACAAACCACATAGCAGGGGATGGCATTTCAGAGGCAGGGGCCAAATCAAGTACCTGGAATCAGCAACACACAGGAGATTTTAGAGCACTGCACAAAGAGTTACAGAAGAATGAGAACTCAGGAAAACCCCATGGTTCTTTTTCCTGAGACAAAGATAAGAATATTGACTAGAGATAGGTGAAACAACAACTGACAGCAGAGGAGCTTGAGACATCTAACTGGGATTTCCTGTTCCTCTGGAGTAAGTGCATGATGCTCATTTAGAAACAACAATTTGAGTGAAAACAAGCATGAACATGAGGGCTTTGACTCTGATCTTTGCAGAAATTCAAGTATTTCTCCTTCTCTTTCTGTTCTGGAGGGAAAAAGGATTTCCATCCAGAAACTTTCAAGTGGACAAAGATTAAGAACCATCTCCCAGGAAGCTGAGATTAGGTACTAGACCCTCACTAAGATGAGGGCAGAGCAGTGGTCCAGCACTGGTGAATCACCAACCAAATTTGTGATTTTTGTTGGGTTTTTTTGTTGGTTGTTGTTGTTGTTGTTGTTTGCTTTTGTTTTGCTTTTGGTTTTGGTTTTTTTGTAGTCAGTTGGATGGTCCAGATGATTCTACATCTCAACTCTACAGGAAGAAAATGTCAAACTCTTCTCAAAATCTGAAGAGCAGAGCTACTGCTTGTAGGCAGAGGTGCAGTCAAGGGAGGATTCTGTTAACAAGACTGATCAAAACTCTTCCCCAGCACCTCACAGACATGGTTATTTGGGCTGGGATGGTCCAAAGTGGACCACAAAGAGATAATGTAGATCCATGAGCTCAGTGCATCCTAAAGACAAGAGACCTCCTCATTTTGTTGACACAGTGACAGGCTCCAGCACCTAAGCAATGAATACTGGTTAGCTGGGATTCAGAAAATCTCAGATTTGAGCTCAGGGAGAGTTTGCTCCAACATCTCTCAGAATTCAGAGTATTCTCAAGCACCATCAGCATTTCTGTAGTTCTCCCCAGTATTCCTTCCTATTTCTCCCCATTTTTCAGTGCTGTTCCTTTCTCCTTTAATGGCATCCAGGGAAAGGCCTTTTCTCTTCAAAGCCTTTGTGTGCTCTCAACTTTCCTTAGGCAACTTCTCCAACTTCTTTGGTTGGTTGTATTCCTTTCTGTGCTTCATCCATGAGTGGGCAGGAATACTCTGCCTCTTCAAAACAATATAAAAACTCTGTATACAGAGGACAGAGGGAAAGAACAGAGGAGATGTATGTTGTGTGCCTTACTCTGCAAAGCTCTTGCCCTGCCTTACAGCATAGTGGGCACCTTCTCAGGGAGGAAATGCTTTCAGACTTGTCAAATTTTAAAAAGTAGGAAGAGAGAAATGAAAGCTTAGTTCCTCAGCCAGGCAACATTACCTTTCACCATGACTTCTACCTTTGTGGAATGACAGCCTTCTGGAAGATCTCATTTCAGACAGATGTAAATAACAGGGGAGAATATCCCAAATCTCCTCAAGTTTGATGAGTCCAACAAAAGTCCAGGTCAGGGGAGTATTTTAGGAGGAGTTACACAGGAAAGTAGCAAAAGACAACTGGTCATACAGTAATTTACACAATGGGTGGGGGAGAAACATTATCTTTATATATTTAAATATTTATAAGTTGTTTGCTTTATAAGTAAGGACCATGGAATAATCCTGCCTTTGTTCTTAAAAAGTGTGATCAGCATTTTCTTCCTAAAGAGAGCTGATAAGCAAGTGGGCATTCTTTCAACAAAGGCAGAAGAAGCCCATTGAAAGCTTAATTCCTTTAGGAGGGGGTCTCTTCTCCAAGGAAGAGCAGAACATCAGGTCTTTAATATTGATAAGGAAAGGCACATAAAAGAAATCATCCAATTGCAGGGACTTTAAATAAGGGATTTCAGAAAACTTGCACTAAATGTTTCAGCAAACTCTGGAACAGGTGGTGTGATCTACATGGCAGTCTGAGCCAGTGAAAACACAAGTCAGCCAGCGAGAAAGTTGCTGAAGCATGGTTCAAGAAGACATAAATAAAACACTCACAAGATAAAAAAGGGAAAAGACTTTCAAAATTCCTGTTATAAACATGGGGGTTTCCTGGGCAGAACCCTGTCAAACTGACAAGGTGGATGGAGGTTTTCCCAGTGGCACAGATTTTGAGAAAGCCTCTTGGTGAAGGGGCTCTGAGGTCCCAGCTTTCAAAAGAGAGTAGAGGCAGAACCTGTTTGAGAACAAGCTGTCTATTTCCCAGGGGCCATGACCAAAATAAATATCTCTTTGTAGATTTGATCAACCAAGATTGTACTCACCATCATCACAGGGTCAAGAAAATCAGAATCTGTAAAAAGTTGGGCATGTTTAGAAGATAAATCCACATCCTCAGTATAGCAGTCAACTATCATTGAGCCTGACATCACAGACAACTTGCATGGGTCAGCTAAAAGCAGATACTAAGGTCAGGAGCCTATGTTGGCCACTTTTTGTGACAAAATCATCGCAAAAATTCATCAAATCACAGCCACCAGGAAAGGATCCAAATGAGAGTACAAAATAGACATCAGGAAGAAATGCAATAGAAGCAGTATCTAAAGCCAGGTCACTGTGGAGGTGCATCTCCCTCTCATATCACTGACTCCTTTTCTTTGCAAAATAAAGGCAAAACTGCAATGAAGGGAAAAAGTCCTTCAAGGTATTATGGACTGACAGACTGATACATGGCTTTAGATCTTTCTGTGGACAAAAGTGGTCACCTTTGTGTTTTTTTAGGACATAAGGAGCTGAGTAAGCCGGTAATAAAGAATTTTATCTTTTTTTCCTCCTTAAGTGAAAGACACTTTTTACATTAAAGAGTGAACAATGTTCTCAATAGATCCACCTAGTGGAATCGAGCAAATTCTGCTTCCAGAATAAAGGCACAGCATTTATAAACCCATGCAGGACATACTTCTGTGCCCATCTTCCATTCAGCACAACAGGGGCTCCCATACCCTCCGAGAGAACAAGAGTGAAAGCTGCAGTCAGCCTCAGCACATGCACAATGCAGAAGATCAGGAGACAACTGTTGCTCCAGGATTTAAACTTTAACATTTAAATTTATGTGGAATTGGTCTAGCAGGTCTCCTTCTCCAGGTGTAATCACCAGGAATTATAGTTGATCAAGAGGAGAAAGTGCTGGGAAAAATATCCTAAAGAATAGCTGAACTTCAACGTAAAGTGCATTACCACTGACTTAGCTCTTGAAGCAAACTCACATTGAGCCTGTTCTCAGTCTCTCAGAGCTCTTCAGGAGCTATTTAAAAGAGATGGTGAGATCTTACCTCTGAGGTAGACTCTGGAATAATTTTTTGGGTAAGCATCTCTTCTAACTCAACTATTCTAACCACTATCCCACTTTTCAAGTTTCTTTAAACTTTTCCCATTTCTTTCCACCCTGGTCCCAAAGATCACAGCAAACCCTAAACATCTAATGATTATAGCTTTGTGTTCATCCCAGCAGTTGGCCACTTTCCCTTATTAATGAACACCAGTGTTCCCAACATGTTGCTTTGACAGATCCTGTTCCATCCCAGTTCTCCCTTTCCCATGCTGTTTGCATGCAGTCCCCTGTGCTGCCTGTGCCTACATCCTGGCTCACAGCTGCCCTCCCAGAACCTCCTCCATTGTCAGACACCACCTTGTTTAGGCTGTTATGCTGTCAGAAAATCTGCAGTTTTATTTAAAGGAAAGAGCTACATTTTAAGGATGTGCTGAAAATGTTGGTGTCTTACCTTTAAGCTGTGATTTCACACTTTAAACCCCGTGTTACAGTAATTAGAGCCATGATACCTTTTGCCTTCACCATCTGACCCTGGCCCATGTGCAAGGTGCATCACTTACCTGGCAGGGAGCTCTGTGCTGCCAGGAGGGGCACACCACCTGAACTGTGGGGGAACACAGCAAAGGTGTCCCTGAACTGTATTGCCTCACATACAGCCACTCTGGAGGGTGCCAGTGTCTGCACAGAAATACCTTGTCTCCATTGGATTGGTGGCTGAGGTTGAAGAAAGCCTGGGGTATTTTGGGAGGATCTGAAGAGGTCCATGGCAGACCACAAGCCATTTCACACAAGGGTGAAGGCATCTCCCCTCAGGGCTCCAGCACACAGGCTGTGCTGTGTGGGGTGGACTCAAAGATGTGTGTCCCCCTCACCCATGGCTGGGCTGTGGCGTGCCAGCACCAGGGCTGTCCTGGCAGCACTGCCTTGTGGTCATGGCAGCTAGAAAACTCTGCCAGGGTGGGAGAGGGCTGGGAGCCTGAGGACAGGGCAGAACTCACCCACAGCTGGCCTGAAACACCCTGGTGAGCCTGCGAGCCTCCTGCTCACACCCACACCCAGGGACACCACCCCAGGGGGTACAGAACAGGCTCCCTTTTAAACTAATAATAATAGCAGAACTCCTATGAACTGGTGAGGCTGTTTATGTCTGAAGGGATGTGATTTATGCCCCGTGGTCTGGTGTACCCTCACCACAAACACCAGCTATTCAGCTGAAGCTGCAGCAGCCCACGGCTCCCCTCCATCATGCCTGTGTCTGCAGTCCCCAGCACAGCCCTGCAGAGGGTCCCAACAGAGTATCCCAGGGAGGGCCCACAGAGGGTCCCACAGAGGATCCCACAGAGGGTCCCACAGAGGGGCCCACAGAGGGTCCCACAGAGGCGCCCACAGAGGATCCCACAGAGGGTCCCACAGAAGGTCCCACAGAGGGGCCCACAGAGGGTCCCACAGAGGATCCCACAGAAGGTCCCACAGGGGGTCCCACAGAGGGTCCCACAGAGGGTCCCACAGGGGGTCCCACAGAGGGGCCCACAGGAGGGTCCCACAGAGGGTCCCACAGAGGGGCCCACAGAGGGGCCCACAGGAGGGTCCCACAGAGGGGCCCACAGAGGATTCCACAGGGGGTCCCACAGAGGGTCCCACAGAGGGTCCCACAGGGGGTCCCACAGAGGATCCCACAGGGGGTCCCACAGAGGGTCCCACAGGGGGTCCCACAGGGGGTCCCACAGAGGGTCCCACAGAGGGGCCCACAGGAGGGTCCCACAGAGGGTCCCACAGGGGGGCCCACAGGAGGGTCCCACAGAGGGCATGGGGTGGTGGGTGGGCAGTGGAGAGCAGCTGGGGCTGCAGGCAGTGCTTGTGAGGGTCTCAGCACAGTCCAGGAGAGCACGGTGTAGTACAGACATGTGGAGAAAAACTGAAATTTCCATTCAGCATTGTTGCTTTGCTCCCAAGAGTTGTTTTTACCAATTCCAAATAATAAATTGTGTCTCTATTTTATTTTTTTTTTAATTTTCCCCTAAATAGCTTTAGTGAAAATGGCACGCCTCTTTTTTTATTTGTTCTGTCCTCGAGTTCTACCACTGCACCTGCCCCTTGAAAGGGTCACTCTGGGTGTCCAGATAGACAGAGAACCAAAAAGTTCTACTTAAACTGATGCCCAAGAACATGTGAAAGAATTTCCTGGAGGAGAAAATTATATCCCTGGTTTTGTCTTTAGGGAGGCTCCACCGTACTGTGCCATAGGTTCTTTTTTCAGGGCTGCTTTCTGAGAGTGCTAATAAAACAAAGAGGACTATCTCACATCCTCACAGGAGACTGGACACTTGAAAGTGATTTAGGCAACATCCCTGGAGAATTGCAGAGGCTCTGGGAGCAGGACAAAGGACAGAGCTGGCTATGATATGTATGTGAAAAATGTACATCAATACAGAGTGACACCAGTGCAGAGCAGAACATCTGAAAACTGATGAAGTGGAGAGCTCTCTATGTAATGCAAAGCACCTGAATGATGTGTGTACACACAAAGATTTGTTCAGCTCTGCTCATATCTAGCCCTCTTGGACAGTTGGATTTGATTTGCCATTTTCCTGCCAAAATATTGTTGCTGTACCTCAGCACCTGGCCTTTCTTCAAAGAAATTGCACATGACTCTCCTGTCCTCACCTAAACCAGTCCAGAATATGAGTTCAGGAGAGGTTACAGGGACCTTCTCTAATAAAAAACATGTTTCTAAGAATTTAAAGACTCGAAAATAAAGACTTGTATCTTTAAAAATTTCCTGTTTCCATAATACTGTTCATATATAGCTGCTCACCCACCTTGAAATGAAGACTGCTATAATCAACCTGCTGGCTTAGAATGAAAGGGTCCCACAAGAAGCCAACTAATGCTGTCTGCACAGCCAGCAGAGGGAGGCAAACAGTATAATTGGGTTTGATTACATTATTTTAAGCAGAATTTTAAGGAGTTCTTAACCAAATGGGAAACTGGTTTCATAAAAAGTAATACAATGAATAGTTAAGATAAGCACTTCCACCAAAGTTTTACAACAGCAAAGGTGATGTCAAAGAACACCAACACTATGACCTTTATAATTTCCTTTCTGTTAAGCCCAAGGGGCTTTAAGGCTTCAGGTATTTCTTTTCAATTTTCTCACTTAACCCAAAAGCATTTTTTCCAGATAGTATTTAATTTTATGTAAGAGACTTGAGTCTTTTTTTTATTTTGTGGAAAGCATCTTTGCATAATTAGAGGCATTTGAAGGAAAACCATGTCTGAAACAACTGGGAAATAACACCAAAATGTAGGAATTGTCTGAGATGTTTAAAAACTTACTCTGCCTAAACAAATGGGAAAGGACAGTTCTCATCAGTGAGTGTTCAAAGCTCCTTCTAAAAACATATATTTACCCCACAGAGGGAAAAAAAGGGTGAACAGGATGGAAATTTCCAACTTAAAAATTTAAGGATGAAAGAAAAAGTGGACAGTAAAAAGGATAGAAGCAAAGACAGGTATCCTTATGCCCTGCAAATTAGAAACATAAAACACAAGCAAACAAGGCTTGAAATTTTCAAATATGTCAGGAATTATATGGAAACCCCAGAGAATTCAAACAACCTAACCATTTTCCAGGAACATTGCAAATTAAGAGCTCTTTTTTCTTATCATTCCATTTCACCCTTATGTTGGATTTAAGCACCAACTGATGCCGTTGGAGAGCATAATTTTAAGATACAAGTTAGACCCTGGGAGAGCCCTCAAAGATCACACGGCATGAGCGTGTATGGCTGTACTTTTTGACACCTCTGCAGCCAGGACTTGTCTCTCTGAAGCCCCACAGATGTGCCAACAGCTGCAGAGGTGGCTGAGGAGCAGGAGCTGCCTGCCCGTGGAGCCGTGCCAAGGGAGCCTTGCCTGTGGCACTAACAAGGGAGGAGCAGCTGAGATGGGATAAATCCCAAACCACAAAGGATGGCAGCCACTGAGAGCCACCCATAGAGGTATTCTGCATGGGGATTCTGAGCCCACACTGCCAAACTGCATTTGTAAAAACTCTGAGGGTTGTTTTTTTCTTTTTTTTTCTGTTTCCACAGTAATTTAAGCTAGAAGCAAATCCCCAAAAGCAGAATGATACACCAAGCAAAATCAGTGAAGCTCAAAGACTGTGCAAATTGCACAGAGGTGTGAATAGGACTTGTTATGTCTTTTTAGGCATCAAAATATGCCTAACAATGTGTTTCCAACCAAGCTCCCAGGAATTTTAAAACGGGCTGCACCCTTTTACCTCCTCCATGCCCTGTGCTTGGACTACCCAATATATGAGCAGCAATATAGGTTTGAGGTATTTCTTTGTGCAAACAGGCTTATGTTACTGCTGCAGTCAGGGTTTTGCAACCATTGCACTACTCTAATTAATTTCCAGAATATGGCCCACTGGGCAAAATTCAAGTTACACCAGTAAAAATCTTGAATAAATCCTTGGAAGCTAAAACTAATCACCACTTTAGAAATCCAAAGGTGATGAGCTTATCTGGTTAATAATAAGCTTTTTAAGAAAAAGTTATCAATCTGTATTTAACCAATAGACAGGAACTGGTTCAAAAAGAGTCTTTCCAATCCATCAGGTAATGAATGCCTATTAAAAAACTATAAATAAGCATTCACCCGAGAGCTTGGAATGGCACTTTGAGAGCCTTTCTGGTCACTCAGGTAAATAATGAGTTTTATATAACCTTTCAGCAAAGATTTTTTTGCAAATGAGGAGATGAAATGCAGAGAAGCTTCTGATTAATGTTAAAGTTGGGGTACAAGCCAATGCACAACTGGGAATTCAAAGTTAAAGTTGGCAGTGGTGTTCCCTCACTCTGTTCCCCCTAAGGGCTAAATGTTAAAGACTCTGTTGTCTTTACTTTGAATTGCTCATGATGGCTTCAGTTTAGAATTTTATTTATACATGGCATTTCCATTGATGCGTATTTTGTGCTTTATCTGTTCACTCAGCAGCCACAAAATCCAATAAGAATTGTAGGGAAGGGCAAAATGAAAGCCTCTAACTAATGTGTAGTCACCAGTAAAAATGCCTACAGTGGTCTCTCACAGTCACAGTTCTCCTCAAATCTACAAGCACTGTGTTTGTTCAAATCTAAGGATAAGGGAAAATAAAGTCCAGAACTCCCTGAACTTTCTGGAATCTCCTTCCATCAATATTTACTACTCTCCAATAAAATCACTCTTATAAAATATTTTGAGCTTTCTTGATGACTAAGAAAAAAATATACCCATGAAGAGATCCATTAATTATCTTAAAATCAAATAACCTGGCAACCAGGATATATAGCAAAATTAAATATAAGCCCTTTCCTGGATAGCTCTGCAGTCCTTCTTAAAGGATTGCTCCTCAGCTGTCCTCAACACCTAACACCCTAGGACAAGAAGAGAAAAATGGGTTTCACACCCCTGAGGGTTCACAAACTTCATTTACTATATACTTAGAGAATGAAGATTGTACTGCAGGTTCAGGAATGGAAAAGAGAAACTTCTCCCAACTACACCATGGGACAGACATTTGAAAAACGTAAAATGGAAAGCAAGAGGGGGAAAAAAAGTGTTTATATTCAATAGAAATATTTCCTGATCCTTGTGCTTCTGAAGAAATATATCCTTCCAATTGTTCCATTTTGTGTTAAAACATATTTTTTGCATTATTAATAATTCAAACATGTTGTTGTTTAAAAAATATTCATATGATGTGTTCATAGTTTCCATATACATATGTCAAACTTTAGCTTGTTTTACCATTATAATCCATGAATGGATTTACCCTTTGTTTCTGTTTTCAAATCTCTGAGGAATGTTTGATTAGGTAGGAGGGTTTGTTTTATGCATTACTTGTTCATCATTGCACAAGTGCACAGGCTAAACAAAGTTGGCATACTTCATACTGATTGGTGGAAACAGTGTAGTTAAACAGTGTAGTTAATACAAGGGAATGAGTAATTTCTCACCACAGCTAATCAGCTGCACAATAGCCATGGATCAGGCAGCACAGCCATATATCACAAATGCATTTTGAGGGAGCTTGTAGCACACGTGATTATCTACTAGTATCTGCTACAATCGTTTCATATTAACACAGTCCCTCTGTATTTATTTAATAAAATGGATCTCATGTGCAGCAGTCTATATACATAGCCAGACAGAATCCTAGGAATTATCAAGTTAAAGACAAACCCAGGAATGTTCTAGCTGGTATATAATGGAGGATATGTCCAGGGTGTTGCAATTTAACAATGTCAGGTGAAAAGGAAAAGCAAGAGCACCAAAGATGACAAAACAGCTTCTGTTGCACTGAAGAACTTAAATCAATTTCATAATTCTATATCTACCACTCTGTACATCTATAACTAAGAAATAACAAGATAAATACGTTGTAATATTATTTACCAGGTGTCTTCTGCATTCACTCCTTTCCATAATTTTGTGGTGAGCTGTCCTTTATTATGACTTGTAAACCTGTCATTCCTGAAGGAAGTATTTTTAACAGCTCAGCATCAATACCAGTTCAGAATGGCATCCCTCTGTTAGGAAACAAGGCTGGGTTCAGTAGGAGTTAACATTAACAATTCAAGAGACTGTAGGAGAAATTAGAAACATGAGCCCTCCATAATGATGATAAAATCAAACTGGCAAATAAATGTATTCTCAAATGTCATAGTAAGAAAATGGATGAATATATGCAACTAAAATGGTCTCTTAAATTTCAAGTGCATGGCCAGGATTCTCAAGAACTTGTTCCTAAATAGAAGAAGCTGAATTAGAAATCTATCAAGTAATCTCAGTACTGCATATCTGCACATGTAATGCAAACTTCATGAAGTCCACAATTTCACCCTACTAGTCTAATCCAAAGCCCACTGGGATCTGTTCCTCTGAATTTGATGAGTTTTGGATCAAGCCTTTTGAAGATAAGGAGTGAGCTGGAAACAAAATGATGCCATAAATCAGAATGAGTGGTACAGAATTAAGTAGTACAAAATATAGCTTTCAGTAGTATATTATGCTAAGGTTATAAAATAAAACAAAACAACTATTGATGTATAAACAGTAAGGAAAAAGATACACAAATATTTGTGTTATTAAGGAATTAGTGAAATTGTAGTGCTTCATTTTCTTAAAAAATATAGGCTCTATTTTGATATTCACACTTAAGGAAACACTTTGGCTCTGATAAAACCAAGTGGATAATTAAAAATTATAATATTAATTGTACCCTTAACACAGATAAGTAAACTTGGCAAGAAAGTTTTAATGAGTTAAGTGAAAAGGCAATGTCTAAATTAACTGAGTAAATTGGCAAAGGGAAATTTATTGTATATACTGACCCTTTTAACTTGTTTTAATGTCTGAATTTGAACTACATAGATTAGTTTTCATTACATGATACATTAAATTATAAGGATAAAAAGTATTCATCTCAGAATCTGCTTTCTAGGACAGGTTACAGTGCTTACAAATTAATTGTCCTGTAATATGTTATAATAGTAACTCTAAATCCGTGGATTCAGTAGAGGTTCCTGAGGGAAATGACAGCTACTGGAATACATTTAGAAAGTCAATATAAAAGAATAAAACACGATCACACTGAACTTTGCTAAAAATGCAAACAGTTTCACAACACATGGCAGTTGTGGGGATTCCCAGAGCTCTCTGGATGACTTTGGCTCCTGCAAAGCCCCTCTGGCACAGCCCAAAGGTGTGTGCAGGGTGATGCTCAGGGACACGAGCACCTCTCAGATCCACACACAGGTGAGAGCCCTGCTGGCCAGGCTGAAGCAGTGGACCTGCTCTCACATGAAAACTACGTGCTTATGAAAGGTGCCTGGCACGTTCCAGAACAACCTCTGGATCAAATAACCTCCTGCCAAATCTCGACTGAAAGAACTGTGACGTAAAAGCTGACATAGATGTACACCCCACTGGGACCTGTCTGGCTGTATCAGTTTTTAATGTATCTTTCCATTAAATCAAAGATCCAAATGCTAAATCTAGCACTGAGAGACAGCAAGGGAATTTGTGACATTCCTCAGAGGACTCGGTGTCCATAAACTAATGAATGGATAAAACTGATCTCAATATTTAGTTTCTCATTTTTGACAAACATAATATTGATGATATTTTATTTAACTGTTTCATAACACCGTACTTGTGAAAATTTAACTAAGCAGAAACTTCAACCAGAAATACACAGCAACAGATACTGGGATTATGTATATAATTAAAAAACAGGCATGGCAGAAGATCCTAATATAACATGATTTAGAAGTTCAAATCTTTCAGCTCCTACTAAATACTGTCAAGCACCAAGAAGTTCTGAGCCAGAACCAGCTGAAAACAATGGAAAGATTTCCATTGGTTTAATAAGCAATGAATCAGATTCATAAAAATGAACCAAGCTAGTAAATGTGCTGTTGCTCAGAGTGGCTTCTAAATAAATATATAAATCACATTTCTCACTCTGAATCCTCTAATTCTGGAAAGCACGCAGTAAGAACAAAAGAAGGTGAAGACTGTACATTCAGAAGGAGAAAAAGGCTTCTTGCAGGTCTTTCTAACATAGCTGATAAAAAGAGGGACATTTAAGGTTTGGAAGCTATTAGAATCTCAGCCACATGCAGTAACAGTGCAGAGTGGATGGTCTGTAATCAGTAAACTTCAGAATGTTCAGTTCAGATACAGACATGGAAGTTCAGTTCAGCCAAGTCCACCAGCAAACACTTCCCGAAACCTCCCAGAGAGCATTTAACTATTTCCCACTTCCTCATCACATGTTCAGGGAGGCAACCCCTGCCAGCCCCCAGCGTGGGGGTCAGTCCTGTCCCCCACGACATGACATCCTCCCCTCCTGGGTACCCTGTGGAGGAAGAGCAGCTGCTGCCCACCCAGGTGAGCCCTGGCAGTGCCCACAGCAGAGACCTCCTTCCTTTTTGTGAGGACAGAAACCCCTCTTACACGGGCCTCTTACACAGCAGCCTGAGGAAAAAGGGACATTTCAGGTTTGTAATCTGAAAGTGTGTTATTCACGTGCATTCTGGGTGTCTAGGGTGCTGCCACCAGAAGACAGGGGGAATCTCGTGGAAAAGGAGAAAGAAGTGTTACCTCAGCCACATCCAAACTGTAAATGGGAACGGGCAGACTGGGGAGCTTTCTGCTGTTCATTCAATACACCGTGAAGTGTCAAAAATCTCTTTTACATGCTTTTTTCCACCTCCCTTTAGAAAAGGACCAGAATTACAACCAAGAAGCTAATAACTTGCAATGAACAGTGGTATTTGTCGAGGCATGCAGTTTCCAAATGGGAATTTGGGCTTGTTTTTATTCTTCACTTAACACTTCCCCTGCCCAGCACAGACGTTTACACTGGTGTTGTTCCGACTATGACAACACACAGAAAGCACATGGCCTAATAACTCCGACTTTAACAGACCCATGGCTTCTAACAATGCAATTGCAGAGGAATTTGCCCTAAACAAAGCCCAAATACAGAAGCTCCCATCGCAGTTAACAGCAATTAATGTCTCCTCAGACTGCTACGTGCCTTAACGGCAGCCAGAGGGGTTCTCAGGGCGGGGGGAGAGAGGGACACCTGCCTCTGATGGTCACTGGGCTTCCTGGCACCAGCCTCCACAAGGGAATTACAAGCAGCAGCTCCACAGCCATTCAGTGGGAGCCTTTGGTTCCCCACGAAATGAAACTGGAATCACTGCCTCCCGAAAAAGCTCACACAACACAGCCCAAGCAGCAGGGGAGGAGCGCTGAAAAACCCACAAGAATTGAATCTATTAGAAATATTTGCACTTGTGCTGTTATGACCCACATAGGAAAACTTTGGAAAGAGCACATCCCACACCCAAGGAAGGGTGGTGGTGTGACTGGTTCAAAGTGGTGCTTCCCTGAGCCTTCCAGATCCATCAGTTGGACATGTCCCCAGGCTGCCACCAGCTGCCCCCACAGCCCACCCCTCCCACAGCCTGACAGCCCAGGACAGCCCAGCCCAGAAATACTGCACACAAATGGTCCCCCAGCCTTTCCTCTGAGCCTGTGCCCCATCCCCAGTCTTCCTCCTCCTCTGGAGGGCAGTCACCAGTACAGCACCCGCTTGCCCCAGTTAGCACCAGTGCAGGCTGCAGTGATAAGGTATTGGTTGATAGGTTAATACCAAAGTATTAATAAATGCAGTGAAATTACACAAAGAGCAGTGGTCTGTATTCATAATATAAACAAATCGTTTTCAAAAGGTAAAAGTACTAAGGTGCATTTTCACTTTGTGCTTTATGATACCTATACTGTGTTGGCTTGACAAATTAAGACTGACATTTAAAAATTACCAAGAATCCTGTCAGGGCAGGTCTAGAGGATCTATCATTGCTGGTGAGCACTGTACTCACACTGAGGGGAGGAGAGACCCTTAAAGGTTTGAAAAGAAATCTGGTGTACAGATAAGCCAGGGAAACATGATGAGCCATATCCTGTTAAAGTGACAATCACCATTTTTAAAGCCACAGACCAAGTATATTTGCTATTTGCATCTGAGCAATTTATAAGAATAAGCCATAGGGAGAAAAGAAAAAATGCAAGAGGAAAACAATGCCACTTCCGAGCTGGGTGTGTCATCACAAACCTGTTAACTCTATGTAAGAGGCAACCTAAGGGTATCAAGTTTAAAAAGCACAGAATCAATAAAAAGCCATTAAAAATCAATGTATGAACTGGTTTGCATGCCCTCAGCCATCACTCCTAGGCATTAATGCTCTAATAATTCTCAATTGATATGCACTGAATATGCCAATTTAAATTTATTGGAGTACTTCAAATTTTTAAGTGCTTAACTTTGGAAAAGATTGGCTTTATGGGGCCAAAGCAGTGAAGAATGATCAGGAATGTTTAGAATGCCTTACATTTTCAGTAATTTAAAAGAGATTAAAGGAGTAGGCATATGAAATTAAGAATGATTTAAAAATCATTGGATCCATTCAAACTGCTGGAAATGCTTGAAATTTAACTAGTATTGGTAGTTAGTACACATGCAGTGAAGGGGTCTATTCTTACATCAAAGTCCAAAGGAAATCTCCCATAGCATGAGCCAGTTCTATCTGGATACCAAAAAGAAAGGGATCAATTTGCATATGCACAGAATACACAGTCATTCCAAGTGCAAAAAAACCCTTACCACCAAAAATGCCCCAAACCTTCCCAGATTAAAATAATTTCAAAATGCAACAGAATTTGAAATTGACTCTCTGGTTTGAAATTCTGGTTGTTATTAATATTTTATTTCTGGTTGACAATAAAATGCTTTGCAAAAGACTTCAGTGGAAACATCTGGAAACACATAAAAACCCTCCGTGGAGGGAGGGCAAGCCGTGGTCCCTGTGTGTGGGGCAGATGGGAGCTGTGAGGGAGGCTGCAAACCCAGATACCGTGGGAGGCTCCTGACCCCTGGGAGACACTGACCTGCCACTCAGGCTCCTACTGATTCAGGATTTTCACCTTCAGTTTTAGAAATCCTCTCTAAGTACTAGAGATTTAAGATATTTGCAGTATCACACAGCCTAGCCTGGGAAGGGTTTTGGGCACAGTGCCTACTGTGTTCGTCTAAAGCAAATGCATGGCTGCATTTACTTTTTCTTCATATTCACTCCTGGAAAATATACCTAGAGGGGAAAATTTAAGAAGTGGTATTAACAGCTCAGAATCACCAAGATAAAAGCTGGAAAAACAAGGCATTTAAAAGGGTTAAGGTAAAATAATAAACTGTTATTAAGCCTGTTAAGAGTTTTAAAACATCATTGTTTATGGCATGATAGAGCTTGGCTTTTTATGGGTGTTTCATTTGTACATTTTACTTATTCTGCTTCTATTTAACGATGCCGTGGATCTCCTCTTTAAAGCCCTCGGTAAAGTACTGATTTCATCTGAATCTGCTAACCCCACTTTTAAAATAATGGTGCAACAAAACAGAGGTTAACATTTCATAACTTTGAACCTCAAGCAAAAAGGCGAAAATTTTATGAAGGCCCTCAAAAGTAATACCCATTTCATAAAGTATAACATATAGAGAAATAAACTTGTGTCTTCATTCAGTATGGGTTGAGAAGATGACAAGCACTTTAAAAACAGTCTCCATGTTCTTAGGTCTGTGCCTAAATGGACAGCAGCTGCCATGCCCCTGCTGTTGTCTCCTCTCTGCCCTGGGCAGGGCTGTGCCATGTGGTGATGCTGTCAGTGACACAGCCCCCAAAGTCCACTCCTGAATTCAGCCCATGCACCACACCCAACTGACCAAGACATAATAGAGCAATCTTTTATTAATGTTACTAAAATTCTGGCAGGAGTAAACAATCAATGCTTTATGGATTTTGGTTTATAATTTAACTTATTTTGCAACACTCTTACTTACTGCCACTTCTCTGCAATTCTTTCTCTGTGTATTATCTTACACTGGCTAGATCTTAGCTGAGGAAAGAAGGGGGAAAAAAACCCACAACTTTTATCCAGTGAGACACTTTATCAAGAAAATTCTACAAGAAATTGGTTGTTACCTGCAGATAACAACTGGTTTGTTAGTTAATGGCTAGAGGCAAAGCCAAGGCCAGTTAATGCTCCAGCTGTCCAGTCATTAACTGCAGTAAAGACTGATTTTGAGGAGGTTATTGCCGTGATAAAATATCCTCAAAAGATTATAACAGCAATAGTGTACAGGAAAAAAAAGTATTAGTGGCTATAGTGTGACTGAATGGCTGCATTTGAAAAATTGGTCATTCCCTGGCGGTTCATAACCGATTTTCCACCAGTCAAAAAGCAAGTTGTGCTCTGTTAGGTTTATTGTACAAGGCAATAAAAATATTGGCCAGGTTAAATTGTCAGCGTGTTATGACATTAACCATTCTTTTACTGTGCTTAATTTAAGTGTTACTATGATTCATTATGGAAAGAAACTGTCCTTTGCAAGTAAACAGGCATTTCAGCACTGGGAACAGACAGCAATAATAAATCTGAATGCAAAATTAAATTTCACTTGATGGCTTTCCCCCCTCTTCATAATGATCACCTTTTTTTTCTTTTTTTCTTTATAGAAATACTTCAGAATTCTTGGCTATTTAGTTTGCAAGATTGTCTTCCAAAGTTTGCATTATTGATGTGATGCCTGGCAGCAGTACTCTACTTAAGAGTGTGACTGCATTTCCATTAAAAAAACCTTTTTGATGGCTCACTTGGCCATCAAAAGTTGCCTTGTGTTTCATTTGGCATGCGGAGCCGCAGACCTCAGTGCAGATCTGAACCATGTGAGCTGTTCCTCTCTCTGGCTCTCCTACTTAAGGTCAGCAATGCACACACAGAAAATGTGCACACACGATTCCTGTGCACATGGTTCTGTAAATCTGGATCTGTTTGTATTAAATTACAGGAAAATATGCAAAGTTCGGCAGATTTCTATGTTAATTTGCATGCTTTTATCATAAAGGCTATGTACTATCATAGTAATCTTAATATACATTGACAGACTACACCATAACCACTCCAAAAAGCCATTAGGGTTTATTTTATAAATGTATAATAAGAATCCTTGGTAGATTCAGTGTTGCACAACTCAATTTTTTTATTATTATAATTTGCTGACACCTGTAACAGAAGAGGAGCCATTCAACTTTACATCGTTGAAGCATCAGACCAAAGTTTTCCACAGAATATGGAGCAGTTAGGCTGAAATTTTCACTGAAATTTAAGTGACTTAATTCCAAGACACTGCTTTGAAGATTCACATCTAAATGATCCAATAAGCAGATTTTAGTGTAATCTACTGGCATTCTGGCTCCTCTGAAAACAATATTTAAGCACTCCAGGGTTTTACCATAGTTTCAATTTCACTCTTGCTCCAAGGATTGTTATGCCAGTGAGCCCTGTCCTTTATGATGAGGGATTTTACCAGTATAAATGATGGTACAATTCATCTCATTGTATCAAGGCTTCACAGTCCAAGCAGTCACTTACCACAAGGCCCCTGTACACTGCAAATCCCAGGGTCTTCCAGAGCTAAGGTTGCCTTCAATTTCCTAGTCATGCTTAAGGCACTTTTAAAGCTAAATGGTTTATTTTTAAATACTACCATCCTTAGGCATGAGTGAATTGTGGGCTTTTCTGCTACACTGAACAACTGCATCAAATGATCATGTTCAGACTTTCTAAAAGTAGTGTCAGAACAAGCTCCAACCCTGCACACACCTGCCTGAGAACCTGCTCCACCAGCATGTGCCAGAAAATAGCAGGCAGCACACCAAGATGATCAAGAAGGTGTGCACATGTATGAGCTGACTGGTTCCTGAAAGCCAGGACCTGGAACCAGTGGAGTTCACTTCACAACAGTGAAATAGTCCTCAGATGTGGTGACTCAATGAAATAAGATTATACTGTTATAACCAGAAATTTCTGCAGGTGCATTCAGACATGCAAGTTCATATAATAGGTGTGTATGAGGAGATGTGTCTATTGTATATATATATATATATATATAATAGATGCATTATATATGTAAAAGGTAGCCACATATACACATATCTACATGTGCTTCCATGAGTCCATGGAGACCCTGAAGTACTCAGCATGTGCAAATACCCAGCAGCCCTTCAAGCAGGTGCTGGCAGTACCATTTTAATCACAGTCCCAGTTTTGCACACAGGAGTTAAGGGACACACTCAATGCCGTGCAGCAAACCAAGGGAGAAGCCAGGAAAGCTCATCTGAGCTGCAGTTCAGTCTCCTGGCTTGGTCACAGACTAAGCCCCTATCATGTCCCCCCATGCTGCCAGCCACGTCCTCTCCTTAAAGAGCAGCCAGTAACCACTCAGCCCTTGTATAAGCCCTGCCACCATGCATAATCAGACACACAGCCTGTCATTGGAATCTATGTCTTATAATTAGGTCCACACAAATGCTGAAACCTCAAAATAGAGTTTAGAAGGGTTTCCAGTACATCTGATGCCACAGGCATCACAGTTCTGCCTCTGGACTTACCAGCTGCTGCTCCAAGGCTTGGGCCAACTGTTGCTGCCAAAGGATACTCAGATGATGTGAGAAACTGGAACACTGAGAAGGGAGTTATTCGTCATCTTTGATGTTGGAACTTCAAGGGAAGTGCGGGCTCCTCTCCCAGCCATTGGCGTGCTCAGAGATCAGCCCTACCTTGATGTTTGCCCTGCTGTTGCTACAGCTTAGTTTGATTTTAGGCATGGGTTGGCTGTAAAAGTGATACAAACATGGCACACTAATCACTGCCCAGAATGAGAAGTGCACAAATATCTTTACAAGTCTGTTCTCTATCGGATTCCAGCCCTTTCCAGATGAAGTTACAAATGGATTATTCAATTTCATTTTTTTTACTCCTAAATACGACCTTTTAAGATAAAGTGATTCCAGAGGGCTTCCAGATGACTCGCCATTATTTCAGTGCTGATGGCATACAGACACTGCTAGTGTGAAGAGCAGAAGCCTGCAGGGCGAGGACCATCATGTTCAATATTGCAAGGAACATAGATTTTACCCAAGGACACCAAGGTCAGTTTTTATGCTACCAAAAAGCTCAGGAGGAATGCTTATGTAGAAGATCAAGATTAGCTTGGTTTTAAAACTGAATTTTCAACAACATTTTAATTTAAACAGAGGATTACAGGAAGAAGGGGAGCAGATTCCCTCCCAAACCACCCATAGTCCCATCCTGATGTGTTCTGTTACCATGTCTGTAATAGATGAACTTTTGTCCCTTACAATGTCACATGGGATTCCCCAGAGTCATCTGAAAAACTGTAAAAGGCTCAGGCATTTCTCCTGCAGCCACACCTCGGTCCAGTGTGGACATGCTGCAGGAAACCAGCCCTAGTGGCACCAGTTGCAACAGCCATTTTTCTTCTGGACTAGGAATCCCTGTGTCTCCTGAGAATGAGACACAAAGTGCTCACCTTTTCCAAACTGAGGACATGCACTGGCACCAGCACCAATTCTCTTCCCAATATCTTCTCAAATCAAGCAATTCCTCTACGCTGCCCACCAATAAAGACACACTTTTTAAAAATTCTTTGTAAAATCTATATTAGACATAAAGTCCTGCAGTCCTTTTCTACTTTAAAGAGAAGAGTCAAGCTCATAATCAAAATCACCTTCAGCCAAACCCCCACTGTCAGACAAGTGCATCATCGTGGTTTTTGGATTGATGAACTACTGTATTTTAGTTTTTCTGCCAAAGCAACATGGGTCTCATCAGCAGGAAAGAGAATAGAGTGAGACAGAGAAGAGAGGCAGCACAACACACTGCACCTATGCAAGGGCTGCCAACAGAAAAAAGGGCACTCTCTCAGAGGGCAAAGACACAGATGTATGGGAAGGACAGGCAAAGGCGCGGCAGAGACATGAGCAGGGCTGGTACTGGGAAAGGCATGTTAGCAGGGAAGGCTTCTGGAGGGCCTGGGGAGAGAAAAGGCTGGCAAGGACTGAGCAAAAACAGAGATTATCATGCACACAACGAGGCACCAAAACCAGCTGCACCAATTTTCTAGCGGGTGACCCATGGCACAGGGACAATTGAAGTGACATAATGTGTGGAGAGGCCAGAAGGAGAGAGCTTGAGAGGGAAACTTTCATGTGGCTGTTGTCACACCCATGCATCTTTTTCATTTTTGACAAGATCTCACATTTTTGAGTCATAACATTTATGATGATGACCTCATGGAAGAGCAGCCTCCAAACTGAGGGTCTCTGACTGTCCCTGGCTTCCTTTCCATCCTGCTGGAACATCAGACAGCAGCATTTCCCACCTCAGCTGGCACCCTCTGTCCCCTTTGGAAACACCTTCCCATGTCCTGCGCTCTCCCTAGCCCAGCCTCTGCAACTGCCTCCACCAGCTACCCCTGCACTATCTCTGGGGCTCCTGCACACCCGCCAGTAAAATAAAAAAATAAAAAGGAAATACAGGCTACAGGCAGAGTTCATCCCCATGTCTTCTAGAACTGGGCAGTCCTACCCAAGATTATATCTTTACCATTGAGATCTCTTTGTATGGCACCTGCCACATATCAGCTCTCAAGGCTGCTGAATCAAGGTTTAGGGGAAGTTAATTTTAGTACACGTGGCTCCCTTTCACACAGACAGCCACCCATGTGCATGCGCACATGCTAATGCACACTTTCAGGGGGAGAGAGTTTTAATACTGAAAACTTATTTTAACTTCCAATTTATTTAAGACTTAAAGAGTTTAAGCCAGATTTATTTTGGGTGACAAGTGTTTCTGACATCTAAAGGATAAATATTTTCTCCTATTTTAACAACATCTCTTCCCTTTGATTTTCTCACACATGTTGTATTTAACTAATAGAGTAGAAATACCAAAACAATGGCATATCCAGGATTAACTCAGCAAATGCCATTAGATTTTGTGCTGGCATAGTATAGAAATGGCACAAAAAACTTGGGATCCTTAAGGATCATTTCCAGCGATTCATTTTCAAAACATGAAGGGATTTTTAATACTTGAAATATTCAATATATTTCATGGAGTCATTACATTTTTTACAGTTCTAAAATAATGCCAATTTTGCAACTTAATTTGTTAAAATGATAATAAACAGAAGGCTGTCACTGGACAGAGAAAAACTATCTCTTTTTTCTGTTATCTCTTTTGCTGTAAGGTTAATTCTTTATATTTTGTATTTAAATTAATTTGGATTTCTTTCATAATAGGGGGCTTACTATATTATGGAATTAGTAAAGAAATGGGCAAAAAAGACAGGAAGAGAAGGAGGGGGAGAGGAGAGGGTAGGAAGAGATCAATTAAATAATTTTTTTGTCAAAAATCAGATATGCACATATTTTAGTTTGGAGAGCATATGCTGCTCTTGATGTGGATCCAAAACTGAGGCAGTACATTGAACAAAATAAAACCAGCTCTGTAATTATTAGCAGAGACATATTCGTGAGGGCCATTTCCTGTAGAAAATGCCACTTTTATTTTCTTTCCTGTATCTTACTCACATCCCCTTAACAGAGGAGAGAAGGAAGAGACCAAGTTACAGCTTGTGTTTAAGTAATAAGCCACGACCAGCATCGGATTTTTTGCCTATTGTCTCATGCCTTGGAATGTTCTGGAGGGCCTGTGGCTGGCCAGACCCACTGGGGGTCTTGTCCCAGTGTATTGGCCACATTCACCAGTTTCAAGGAAAGCAGGACAGCCAGCCAAATTTGCCAGCGGATGCAATCTATAATCACTTTTTGGCCCAGATGACAGAACAATTCAGACTTCATTGGCATATTGCATATAGAGGCTGCAACCTGCAGGAACGAGCAAAACACAAACAGCAAAGAGGAATAAAGCTTGCAGTGTTTTGCTTTAAAGCCATAGACAAGATATGGGGGATGTATGTGAAGAAAGGTGATGGTTCAGTCTTGATTTGAGAATTGTTGTCCTTCTTGCTTTTGGGGATTTTTTTTTTGCACCAGAGCTAAGGAGAAGTAGACACAACTCATTTAGCAAAACATCAAGAGAAAATTAGCTACTTGGGCAAATATTTGTAGGATTGGGAAGAGGGAAAAAGGCAGGGAAAAAGTCAGTAATCACTAGAATAAGAATAAAGCTGTTTGATAAGCAGGGACAGGTATCAGATCTTGATGATTAAAAGGCCAAATTATGTTTTTGGGATTACAAATCAGCTGTATGAAGAGGGATGCATAAGGTTGCCCTTACCCAGCTAGTAGAGGTTGAATTTTTTAGGAATATTTTCAGAGTAAGTTTAAATTTTGGGAAAGGCAGATACACACTCTCTAGCTACTAGTCAGTATAAATACTGATTGTTACGATTTTCTTCCCCTGCTGTCCTATTTCTCTTTCAGGTAGGAAGTAAGAGGATCTTGACTTCTCATAAAAAGCCCAATGATCCTTTTTGTTTCTTCCTTCATAGGGGCCCATAAACCATAAACTTGTGATTCTGCAAAGAGTGACCAGGAACACTAAGAAATTACAGTATCAGACACCTACAGTAACTTATTTGACACCATCCCTCCCCATCACCATGCCACCATCAAATATCTGTGATGCACTTATCAGATGCCACAGTGCCCCATGGATGGGGCCCTGATCCCCTCAACAGTCTCAAAAATGCAGATAATTGCAAAGGAGAAGATGCAAGGATAGGTTTCCCATAAGACCTCCAGGTTCAGGGTTCCAAGCTCCTCTCAGTGGGGTAAGTGGAAAGATGCACTCACCTCTTCAGGTACATCCACTTCATGCACCTTGGATCCAATGAAGAAAAAAATCAAACCACACCCAGAGGAACCATGAACATTTCTGTCTGCACACTGGGTTGATGCACAGGGCTCCCTCCTAAGTCTGAGATTACATTTATGTCAGTACAGGAGAGCTCTTTCACTGATGACAAAATCAAAATGTGAAACCAACCTTTTTGCTGCATTCAAATCGCCCTAGAAATTTGGACACAGCTCTTAAAAAGGTAAAGACTTAAAAATTGCTACTTTCTAAAGTGCAATTTAATATTATTTACATTATGTAAGAACCCCACAGCCCCAGTAGGCTCAGAGGGGCACTGCATTAGTCATGATGCAAATACATTCAAAGACATGACCTCTGCCCCAGAGAACTTTTTATCAGTCCCTAATTAACCTCTTCATGATCCTGGAAGCCAGAATAATCAATGGGTCTCTATTCTGACTTTCAATTCACTCAGCTGGGGAAGAAGGAGGACCTATAGAAAAATTATTTAAGAAAATATGACTTCTAAATTACCTCCTATGTGGGACAGCCCTCTAACAAACATTACTGAGTCTGCCAAATCACTCCTGTTCTAAATAACCAGCTCTCCTTGTGCAGACTCCGCTGCCTGAAAGGGCTTCATTTGTTTTTACTATTATGAATAGTCAAGAATTCAGTATCACATGAATGGGAAGCTTCTAGAAAACTTAAATATGCTTCATTGAGCTTGATGAATGGCTGACTGTTGCATTGTTATAAGATATACTAATATACTAGAAATATGACTTTACTGTGATTAAGTCCCATGCATAGGATTGAACAGGAATATTCTCCACCCTGAATAAAAGGTCTAGTGACACACCAGCTAAAAAATCTGGGATTTTCAAAACGTCCATTTGCTCTCAGTAAAAATTCTTAGCGAACCTCAGGCACACCTGACCACTAAGATTCCCAGCTCATGTCTGCGCAAACAGTGTATCTAAATCCAAATTGAATGGCTGGAACCCCTCTCTGGCAGTGTCACCCGTAACACCTTCCTCCACTCCCTGTTAGAATATAAGGATTGCTTTTGTTTGAGGAAAGGAGGCAAGAAAGCACTCCTCACGAGCACTCTCAGCGGTTCTGCAGGAGGACAGAGCCGGCTGCCTGCGCTGCTGGATGAGTACTTGGGAAGCTTAGCTCAGGAGAAATAGGATGACATTAAGGGCAGTGACTGGGTACATACAAGAGCAGGTATGAAAAGAGAGAGGTGGTGTAATTAATTGAAGTAGTGGTGCCCAATGGATTTTAGATAATAGATGTCATTAAGGGTGATTCAGAAGATTGAATTGTACAACACAAATCAGTGTGGAAGCTGTGGAACAAACCAAGTAGAGAGAAGCATCACTTTGCTACTTACAGTAGAGAAGTGTTGGTGTGCTTTGTGCACTGCCATCTCTAAAAGGGACTGAGCTAACAAGAGAGATGATTAGTTTTCTCAGGGCAGAGGTTAAGGATGTTAGCGAGAGGGTTGATATGTTATAGTCAAGAGAACTGGGAATGAATCCTGTATTTGTGCATGTGGAAATTAAATGATAACCGAAAGGCAGCGAGAGATGTTTCAAAAGAGGTTGCAACCTGAAAGGAGAGAAAACTACATTTTTGGTACTGTGCTAGTTCTTCATATAAATTCCTAAGTAAATCTTGGCAAACCTGCCCATGCAAATGACGTTTTGGCTGGCACCATTTGCAAATGCCAGATTAAGACAGTGAAATTTACCTGGCTACAGCCTTGACTTAGAGGAGAATATTGCAGAGAAAGCGGGGGACACAGGGACAGATAGTACATTACCTGATTTTGAGGCCAGTCTCATTTTATAGAGCACCTTTGTCCTGCAGGCTACATAAAATGGGTTACAAGTAGTGTGTCAGGCATCAGCAGGGAAGCCAGTGGCAGCCCACGACAGTGATCATGTGCTCAGCAATGTGTGTTACATCATGGACATCAACATAATTTATAAGAGCAAGGTAATTGTTGGCTAGAAAGCTGCAATAATTGCTTCCTTTTCTGAGAAGGTTTTATTGTCTCCAGCATCTGTTGTCTGAGACTGGGGCCAAGGCTTCCACTTGCCTCTCTTACATCTTGACTCTGCAATGCCTGAGCATAGCCACCGAGGTTATTGGGCCTCTGAAGGTGGTGGAGCAGGTACAGATGCTGAAAACCTCCCACTGCATTAGGTATGCTGATCTCCTACTGACGTGTCCCTTCAAAGCATGCCATTAGCACCAAATGTGGCCACCAGCTGTGCAGCTGCAGCCCAGGACCAGAGCAGCACTTCCTGGAGCTGCACAGAACACTCAGAGCAGAGCAAGGAAGAGAAGCAGTAGTTTCCATGTAGTCTCAGGCATAAGACATGGCTCAAATATATCTGAAAGAAGCTATAGGCTGCCCTATCATAAGCAGTTCAATGATTCAGAGAGACTTTAAGCATTTTAAATTAGTTGATGAGCCAGTTTGGTAATCTCAGAGTCGTTCCTTAGCTCTTCTCTCATTTTCAACATGAAAAGCCACCAAGACAAAATTACAGGTTGTCCATTTGCTTCTCTTTGCCAGCAAAAAGGACTCTGAGGAAGAGATGTCATAGTACTCTGCTGCAACTCCATGTATAGGAACTGTGTACAAAATATGTTAACTCACAGAGCAGAAAAGAAAGAAAAAGTCTGAATTCAGAATTTAACCCTAGAGACAAGAATATTTTGTTTAACAAAGGATGGAAAAATGGGAAAAGGTAGCACAGATGGAAAATGCAATAGTGAAACTACCGAGAGATATAACATGGTGCAAAAGCAGACAAAAAGGGAAGACATTAGAAAGTAATAAAAGCTTTAAATCTTGCTTTGATCTTTAACGCAGACTAAAGATGCTATGGAGCAAAATAAAAGGGTTCTAGATGGGGGGAAAAAAGGTCAAGAATAGCTTTTAAGGATAATGTCATACCA